>CAJVSB020000057.1:0-94797 GCA_911865555.2 Thlaspi arvense
TGTCCACCCCACAACCCTCTTCCACTCTCCAAAATCGCCAGGCCTAACCGTCTAGGCCTGATAGAGGTGGGCTTCAAGCCTCGGTCGAGGGTACACCATCAGGGGTGCAGCCCGTTGCAAGGTCAGTCCATATGCTTCGTCCATGTTCAGCTTCTCCGGCAACTGTCCATCAGGCAACGTCCAATCGAAGGCGTGAATTAGGGTTGCCGTCAGTAGTTGGACCTTTCGCAGCCCGAGGCTCATCCCGGCACAAATGCGCCGTCCAGCACCAAATGGTATAACTTCAAAGTCATTTCCCTTCACGTCCACTTGGGCCTTTTCCCCACCGGGTAAGAACCTCTCGGGCCGGAACTTTAATGTGGGTTCGGTCCACACATCTGGATCACGGGCTATGGCCCAAACGTTCACGAGAAGAGTTGAGCCCTCCGGAATGTGGTAGCCGTTGATTTCACAGCTTTGGGCTGCCATCGAGGGAGAGAGAGTGGGGTTGATGGGTGAAGCCTGAAGGTTTCTTTGATGACCGCCTGGAGAAGGTTAGTTGGGCCAGATCCGATTCAGTTACCAATCGGCCGGCCCAACAATGGTGTCGAGCTCCTGTTGAGCTCGGGCTAGAATGTTTGGATGACGGATGAGTTCTGCAATGGCCCATTCAACTGTGCTAGCTGACGTGTCAGTTCCTGCTGTAAATAAATCCTACGCAAAATGATATTAATTATTTAATCAATCAAGTTGATTAATTTGTTTACCAAAATTAAAAATAAAAACACTGAAAATCTGGAAATTTCTTTTTTTTTTTTTTGTATCAATTTCGTTTTGAAGTAAAAAGAGTTAACACCCAGAGAGAGAGAGAGAGAGAGAGAGGAGAAGTACCAAGAGCAAGGCCTTGATTTCGACGTCGGAGAGCTTGCCACCTTCGCCGTCGGCATTATCCTTGAGCGAAATCAGTGTTGTTAAGAGGTCGGAGTGATTGCCCTCACCGAGCTTGTGCTCGTCCATGATGGCGTTGAGGAAGGCATCGAACCTTGCATGGAGTTTTTTCATCTTGCGCGACGCCCTGCAGGTCCAGCCTCTCCAACGCCGGCACGAAATCCCCGATGTTAAACACCCCCGCGAGCACCATCAGTTCCACCACCATCTGCTTGAACTCGTCGGCCTTGGGATCCACTTCCTCGCTCCCGTCACTGAACACTCTCCTCCCAAGCATCACGCGCCCAAGAGCGTTTGTTGTGCACACACCAAGCAGCTGCCCCAGGTTCACCGCCTTTAAGTGCCCCGCACCCGCCAGCGCGCGCGTCAGCCTAGCTGTCTCCTCCTGCCAACAAAAGTGCCGGGTCACATTTCTTAACGTCGCTTGTTTTTATCTGTAAGTTAGACCCTAGCGAGCCAGTAGGTATACTTTGCGCAAGTACTAGATAACACTTCACGTGCCAACGCCATCCCTTTTTTTTTTTTTCCCCTCTCTTTCTTTATTTATTTTTGTTGGCCGTTTTTAGATATGATTTGAATTGAATTGAATTATTAATTAAATCAAGACAATTATAAATATGTGAGGAACGTGAGAGTTTAAGACAATTTTGGCTCATAAATTTTTTATTATAATAGATAAAGAAATGTACATGTACCAATTTGAGGTCACATTCTTATCTGGTGCATGATATATACATATATATGTAAAATTATAATACATACTAAAAATTTTATATATGTTTTAGATACTTAATAAGAATAATTCACTGTGAAAATTTAATATTAAAAACAATATAAAATACCTTACAAAATGAGGACAATATTAAGTACATCACAAGGTACTTTATGAAATGAGTACAGTTGACGAATTTGATGATTTCACGTATTCTTGTACTTATTTTTGCTTGATAATAATTTTGTTTTATATTCATAAAATTGTTTTGGAAGTAAAATGTATAAGCAATTGTAATAATATTTTTTATTTTATAACATATGTTATAAAATATATTGGTGAAAAAAGATGTATTTCAATATAATAATCAGACATATGTTTTTGTTTATTTGTTTTTTAACCTTGTATTGTGAAAAGCCAAACGTACATAATTTATTGAAAGCGTTACATATTATATAGGTATTAAAATGATAAAAATCAAAATTAAGCAAGAAATACGTGAAAAAATGAAATTTGATCTAATAACAAAATAGTAATAATGTATAAAATTAAAGTACATGTCTACGTATACATGTATAAAACATGGTTACTAATATAAAAGGAAAATCATTAAATAAATTTTTAAAAAAATTTTCTGATTCAATATCAAGGGTTTTAAGATACTGTTTGATTTTATTTATTTAAAATTACTTAAAGATGAAAGGTTGTTTAATTTTTTTATTTGAGTTAAATTAATTCTAAATCTTTTCATTTAAAAAAAAAGGATACTTCAAAATATTTTAAGCATTTATTTATTATAAATAAAAAATCACATATTTTGATAGATTATTTACAATAAGTAGTCAAATAAAAAAATTTAAATTAGAGATAGATTCCTTTAATAAGCAATAACTAAGAAAAAAACTAAATAGAAGTGTAAGTTATTTTTTTTTCTTTTATGTAAACTTATTTCAAGCCGTTTATATACTATTAATTTTTTTTATTATACTTGAATCAATAAAAATTATTTAAATAACAAATAAAATAAATTATAAGTAAAACTGATGCCTTATAAAATACATCTCCCTGTCCTTTCGCTGTCCAACACCAAACATAAAGGATAAGGAGAGAACGAGAGATTCAGAAATTTTGAATTTTACATTTAAGTTAAAAATTGGAATGACTTGATTAATGGTTACCGATTGATCAAGTAAACTTATTATATATACATTACCAATTAATGGTACTATATTTATATTTATTTATTTTTGGAATAAAAAGATAATTTATGCTTTACATAAGGCTCTAGAAAAAAAAAGGGGGAAAAAGTAAGGAAAAATTAGCAAGCAGGACAATTTGATGAAATTATTGATCTAAAAGTTAACACATAAAATAATTTTATTCAGAATCAGAAAAAAATTACCTAATTAAAGATAATTACTTCCCAAAATACTACTATCACTATGTATATATAGCAATTATTATAAGTATATATTTGTATATTTATAAATATAAATTATGTAATTATAATATAAATTTGTGTATTTATACATTTTTACACTTAAAAATAAATAAATATATACTTATAATTACATAAATTTATATTTATAAATATACATATATAAACTTATAATAGTTATGATAAATAATTATAATAAAATATTTTTAAATGTAAAAACGATTAACTTGTATAATTTTTTTTTTCTTTGACGGGAATGAAAAATTTTTATACTTTTTACATCAGGCTAATTAAAGTTAGCAAAGTACCCATCGGTAATTTACCCAAAAAGCAAAGCATACACGTTAAAGGGTTCGTCTAAATGCACTCGGTTGGGTGTATGTGCGCGCGCGCACGCGCGGGAGAGAGAGAGAGAGAGGAGACCTGACGGACGTGACGAAAATCGTCGAGGGCCTTGGTGGAGAAGAGGTGCACGGAGCAGATTTTCCGGAGCATGCGCCACCGCGGGCCATAGGGAGCAAACACAAGGTCCTGATAGTTGTAGGCCATATACTTGGCTCCGGAGTTTGGCGGACGGCTACAGAAGTTGGCATCGTGGGTCTTCAAAAACTGCGCTGCCACTGACGCCGACGCGGCCACCACCACGTGGACCATGCCCAGCCGGAGATGCATGAGCGGCCCGTAGGTCCGGGCCATGGCGGCGATGTTCTGATGGGGCATGGTTCCAGATGCGGTAAGTTTCCGATAACCGGCCATGGCCTCGGTCCGGGTGGCAGCGGCAGTGAGCGACGGTTAAGAAGGGTGCCAAGGTTAAGGAGGCAGTACAGCAAGAGCCCAATGGCCAAAGAGTAAAAAAATAAAAGCCAAGTCAGCCATGCGTTTCGTGTTTGCCGAGTCAGTGACAAAAACTCCCGTCGGCCCAAGTCATATATAGGGCTTACGCAGGAGAACAAGGGTGTAGATGTGATGTGCGGACGGGATAGCTTGAGTGTTCAAATCAAATTTTCTACAGTGATATATTGTGGTAGAAGTTAGTGATTCGTGTCTACCCTTTTAAACTAAAGAAATCTTTACGCGAATTTAAATATTCTTATTATGCAATATCGATTTTAACCTACTCACTCAATATAGTTAAATATGGTTTACTTTAAAATATATATCCGTGAGATATGGAGAGATTACGCTGGCTAATAAAATAAAATGAAACATCTGCGTATCAGCTGGAGGTCTACATAAGCCATCTAGTTGCTACGTGTTATCTAACATTTTTGTGGTCTATTTGATGCTACGTGTTATCTTAGCAGGACAGTACTCAACAAATTAATAAAACATAATTATGTATTAAACTCTTTTAATATTAATTTTTATTTTATATTTAATCAAATAATGAAAATTTATAAATATAATATTAAAATTTAAATTATTTTATAAACTATTAAAATAAATTTATTTCATTTTTTGTATTTTTTAAATAAAAATATAAAGTTTAATATTAAAACAACTAGACATATGACTATTTTCTATTAGTTTACTGGGTACTGTTCTATTGGGACAACACTTAATATCAAATAGACCTAATCTTGGTGCTAGGTAGTTGGTTTGGAGCAACACGCTGCCTAAGTGAAGTAGCACCCTAGCAAATTGACACATATATATTTTTATTTTTATGTATTTAATTAAATAAAAATTAATTATTTAGATAATTTAATAATATTTTAATTATATATATCAACATTAATTATTTTGAATTGTTAATTTTTTGTATTTATTATTAAATTTAAAAAATAAAAAATGAAACAAATTTATTTTAATTATTCATAAAATAATTTGATGGTTATTATTACATTTAAAACTTTATGTTTAGTTAAACATGAAATAAAAAGAAAAGAAGCGCCTGGCAGGGCACCTAGCATCAAACCAACCGTGCTAGGTGAAGTGTGCTGGAGATGGAATGGTAGTTGGCTGGTGATGGAATGGCAGTTGGCATGAGACTACTGGTGCCGTTGGAAGAGAGTTAGATGGCACAAGCCAGCTAACCAGCAGAGAGGTGAGACCGAGACAGGAATTATATATAATGGCTTGTTTGGTCTTCTTGACATTCTGGGAAAAGAAAAAATGACAAATCGTTGCCGGGTTGCAGTTCACAAAGGGAAAAAGAGGGCGTAATAAATAAATGGGAGTTCTAGACCGCTGCCCACAGCAGGTAAAGTAAGTAAAGCAATTGCTGTAGATACTAATAAAATTAAACTTTCAAGATTTTAAGAATTAATAAAATTTTATATTACAATAATAATTTAAATAATTATAATTTTTTTAAAAGTTCATAACAATTAATATTATTTATATCAATTAGTTAATTGCATTCTACTCACCTTCCTATAACTTCTAACTTTTTTTAATTAAAATCTTTTATTCCAACAATAATTATTTTTTAATTTTAATATTCATCTATCTCACAACACATACTTGTTTTTTCATAAATATTTGTTTTAATTCATACCTAACATTTTGTCAGTTTCATTAAATTATTTTTAATGTTTGTTTTCTAAAATAAATATTTTTTTATAAGTTTAAGTATTTTATTTTAATTTCATCACTTTCACTGGTTTCTGGTTGAATAACTCAAAATCCCTTGTTTGTTATTATTGCATCTGACATCTCTCTCTTCTCACAAAATTAAAAACACTTATTTAATGATTGAGAAATAAAATAATTTTGATATTAAAGTTGCGACCTCTGTAATCATGTTATATTATTTTAGTATTTAAGTATTCTATATTGTTTATATTTTTAATTTAAAAAATATAAGAAAAAATTGAATATAAAAATTTAATTAATAATTTTGTATCTCAAAAAATTAGAAAAAATAAATTTTAAGATAACAATTCATATTAATTTTATTTGAAAAATGACTCTAATTTTCAATTTGGTTTTAGACTACCAAAATTTTTAAGCCATCCTAGATCCACATTGCCACACTTCATTTCCTGATCATCTTTCAAGAATTTACCTGAATTCAATCTCATCTTGTAAAACTGATCAATAATTTTTTTGAAGGTACAAGTAATGGTCGAATATATTCATCTAAACAAAATGATTTAAGTTCAATCAGAATAATTATAGAAAAAAATTAAATTAAAATTTATTAAGAAAAAAATTAAGAATACTTATATAATTAGTTTCAAAAAATTATATCTAGATTTTAATAAAAATCTAATTACAAACTTAATTTTTACTTAGACCATCTAACCATTGGGGCTTAGATATTGCAATCCTTGTACTCATATTGGCTAGACTTTGTTAATTCTCTTTCCAAGTGTAGTTGGAATGATTGAAGGGCTCGTTGACTTCTTGTCAAAAAATTCTAGTTAAGTTTTAAACTTTTGTAAGTGTTTTGTTTCCTCTTTTAATAGAAAATAGTCTCCTTTTTATAGAGGAGACTTTGAAGATAAATAACTCTAAAAATAAAGACTATTTAAAGAATAATGTTACTCTTTTGAGATAATTTTAAAAATATAAATTTTATATTTTAAAATATCTAAATTTAACATAAAAATAAAATAAAATATTTAATAAAATTCAAATCTCTCCGGAAAAAAGATCCTCCAGGATCGAAAACATGTTGTAATCCCCTTTTCTTCTCTTCTGTTGGTCGTCTAACATATTGAGTTAAGCCATGAGACCATAATTTAAGTCTTCTGGCAAAACAAGTTACTATAAATGCTTCTGTGAAACAGGAAACAACAATGAAGCATGGGAGTGGTGGGATATTAAAAATTATAGCGCACGGTTTTCGGAAGAACTGGATGTGCAACCTGACTCAGATGGGACACTAGTTGGTGACAAGTGATTAACCAGGATCTGGTCGCAAAAGGTTCGTGTTGTCTTTAGAGTCGTTTGCCCAATGGCAAGTCTAAAAAGTCTCAATCAATTGAGCAAATTATTATTCACAAAATTTAATAGATAAAAATTATTTTTTTCACAAAATTAATTGACAATAAATTTACACCCAGACACTAACACATCTAGGATTTGATTACAGAATATTAGAATTTTATCCTTATAGATGGATTGAAAGACTTATATGAGTAAATTAAAAGTTTAAAGATATAATTAAATAAATCAGAATTAACGAATCTAATTAAGAATTTAAAATGGCAGAAAAACAATAATCAACGACAGTTTTACAAATATTTATTAAAATGTGAAATTACAAAAATAACTTACACAAAAATAATAAAATAACTTACACGTGTTAATTAGCAAATGACAAAAATGAGATTATGTAAATTTTAGTAAACCTCAGCAGCTCCATAGTTTCATCCCTAAATAATGTTTATGACAAGAAATGACAAGAGAAATGCAGAGAGACATGTCCTAAACTTCTCTGGTAGGCAAAGAGTCACTAAAATAACTACAAATTTCAATTAAAGTTAGTTCTTTTATAGGATAGAGAAAACGTAATTTTAAATTGACAAATTATTAAGTCTTGGAATGTTACCAGTAAAATTGTAGGATGAGAGCTGTATGTCTATTATTCTTTTAGAATGCGCTAATATTTTAGTTCATTTATTGAGAAAAACTATATGTAAAAAGTAAATATGACATTTATAGTGTTTAATATAAAATTAAGTATATTAATTATTAAGTAATAATTTGCATTCTTAATATAATTTTTTTTTCTGGGGGCCAAAAAATATATTTTATTTTACTAATTATAATGTAGTAATAAGATATTTTAAAATTTAAGGGGGGCTACAACCCGCTTTCCCTCAACATAGATTTGTCTTTGCCTGTAAACCTTTTTTGATAAATAATGCTAATTACTGTAATACTCCTAATTTTAGGATTAATTAAAGAAAAATTAAGAATTTAAGGGCTTAACTAAAAGAAGTATAAGTTCCGGGACTTAATTAAAAGAATAATTGGCATAATTGAACAAATCAAAACTTTTGGGGCGTTTGAATAGAAATACTCAAAAATGTTAGGGACTAGATCACACATAATCAATAGTTTGGGGGCCAAATTGTAAATATAAGAAAATTGGATTTTGGGTTTATTTTTAAACTTTCGGATCTCGTGACTAGGATTATCAAATTCGATCAAATTAGAAACTATTATCTCAAAATTTTTGCTATAAAATATGCGATTAGGGGCGAAGATGAGAAGCTTTCAATCAATTTTTAAAAATTAGTCTTTTGACTTTGTCAATTTTGCTATTTTTGGTCTGTCTATCTTTTGCCATTGCCGAAGTTTTCAAGCTTAAATTCTACATGTTAAGTCATTTAAAAGCCAATTAAAACCACGCGCTACCATCGCCCGTCCATTCTAACCACCATCCCAAGGATTGATTGTAGAATCAGGAAGAAATCTTAAGGTAATTGTCTTGATTAAACTTTCTAGGTGAAATAAGTTTTTTTGGACAATTTAGGTAGAGAAGAATAGACTGAGAAAGGGTCAAGGTCTGCAGGTGAATTAGCTCAAAGAGCTAAGTCTAGGCTAAGGGTTTTGCTGTCACACTTCGACCTCTCTAACCTTAAGAGGCATGACAGTGAGGCAATAGCCAATACACTGTCAGGTAAAATCTAGTAACATGCTGGCTATTGTAACTCCACTTTAGTTGGCTTTAGAGGGCCCTATGTCCAAGTACCTGTTTAAATCAACAACTTCACAAATAAACATAACTTGCAATCACTCATTTAACACAAGACTTATGCCTCATTCATCCTATATCAACATTTCCAATAATCATCTAACATAATGCCATGCTTAAAAATCATCACATACACTTAACCAGCTATAATTCATCCATAAGATCTCAAACTTCACAAATTGTTTACAATTATCCAAATTTTAAAATAGTCTCCCAACATATATAACCCGTATCTATAAAACATGATCAAAATAGACTTTTGTAGCTTGGCCTAACCTAGTGCTATAAAGTGAGCAAAACACAAGCAATTTGAATACTGAGATTCTAACTTATTGTTTCAACATCTGTAATGGGGAAAATTAGTAGGGTGAGACGAAAGTCCCAGTGAATGGTAATTCAACTAATCTTAATGAAAACAGTCAGATTTTATTATTATTAAAACAATATATGCAATCTCAAAAAATTTCATGTCAAGAGACATAACAAAAGATTTTTAACAGTATAACAGTTAAGCTTGTGATCGTGTCAAGTCATAATACATAAGAGAGCATGAGTACAATTCATAGAAAATATCATAAGGCATCATAAAAAACCATAAGGATTATAATACATAGTCTCATATATATACTTTGATCGGATGTTCACAACTGAAGGTGTCTGAGAAACAATAAAATCATAAAACATAACATGAGCACTCATTAGATAAAATATAAATATGTCGGGTGCTATTACACTGTGTTACTTGCACTGGGGGTCATCACTCTCTAGCTAAACTAATACAGTCTTTGGCACATGGTTCCTTTCACTAGGGAAATAAACATACATATATCATGTAGTGCAAGTAGGATTGTCACCTGCCCCAGATGGCTGCCCGACATATGGTCTAGGTGTCGAGGCACTAAAATAACATAAACTCATGAAAATCATCAAATCAAGCATATAACCAAAATCAAAATATAACTGGACTATTTCCCATGTTCTCAGTAATGACATATAATTGGGTTTAAAATAACTATTATTCATTGTAAATCATAGTTTGGAAAAAAAAATAAGCTAGGATTAGGAAGATTCCACTCATTGTGTAAAATGAGTTTATAAGGAAACTCTTAGAGCTGCAAGTCCAGGATTTGGAGTAATTGGGGTATTCTCTCCTACAAGTGGGATACACATACATGAGACAAATACTCTAAGTACATCATGTGAAAGCAATAACTATGCCATATGTTGTATAAATACAATTTTCTTCTCTCTCTTAACTTTTGGGTTCAAACCAAACATGTTTTTAATCTCTCTTCACTTTTGGGTTCAACCAAACAGGCTTTTAATCTCTCTCTACTTTTTCAACCACAAATACAAGATTAAAATCCACTAAAAACTTGCCATAAGCATAGATATACCTAAATATAGCAAAATCTAAAGTTATTTTAGTTAAAATCACCAAAATCATGCAATATTTCCTATGGGTGAGGTTAAACCCACATTTCTCTTTCTACAACACACAAACAACATCAAATGCAGAATCTACACCGATTAAAAGTTATAAAATGAAGAGAGGAAGTTAAACATGTAAAATATTGAAGAACAACCAAAAGGGGTTTGAGATTTGGCCATTTTACATACATTCTTCTTCATTTTCTCTTATTTTCCTCTTATCTCCTTTTCCTCTCTCTAAAGCTACGGGAATGAGCCTTTAGGAGGCTTGGGAAGACAGCGCAAAAGTTTTAAACAAATGGATCACTAGCCATAATGACCCTTTTGCCCATTCTCAAAATGATCTCTATTTTTAATTCTCATAAATTTTTGGATGAATTTTAGATATTCTAGGATATCTACAAAATCTTTGATTTATAATTCTTGGAGTTCAAAAGGGTTTAAGGGTCCTTGAAAGGGTTAAAATTTCAAATTTTTAAGAAAAAACACTAAAAATTGCAACCTGGCACGCTATGGCATGGTCCAGCGCACTATGGCGCACCAATTCCAGTAGCCATTGTGTTATAGCGCTTGGGCGCTATGGCGCGTTGCTACAGTAGCACTACAGTAAATTTTTTTTTATACAAAAACTCACTTTCTCCTAAACCTTCCAATAAACTTCCTTCCTTCCTAAACCCATAAAAAATCTCTTTAAATAAATTTAGAAAGCATGCAAATGTGAGTTTAAGAAATTTTGAAGAAAATGGGTTTTTGAGGTTACAATTCTATCCTCCTTAAAAAGAATTTTGTCCTCGAAATTTAATTACCTGTAGTTGGAAAAAGATAGGGATACTTGGCTCTCATGTCGTCCTCTCGTTCCTAAGTTATTTCCTCCCTATTTGGGCTTCTCCATAACACCTTAACGAGTGGCACTTTCTTGGAACAGAGTTATTTCACCTCAATGCCTAGAATCTGAACCGGCTCTGCAACATAAGTCAAATCTTCTCTTAATTCCACTGGCGGTGGTTGGAGGACATGGGTGGGATTTGATAAATATTTCCTCAGCATGGAAACGTGAAACACATTATATATCTGTGAAAGCTCAGGTGGTAAAACTAACCTATAAGCAATTGGTCCTACCCTTTCAATGATCTCGTAGGGTCTAATGTACCTGGGAGTCAATTTGCCCTTCTTACCAAACTTTAACACACCATTCCATGGCGAAACCTTTAGGAATACTTTATCACTGACCTCGAAATGTACAGCTCTATACTTCGGGTCTAAGTAACTCTTTTGTCAATCTTGGGCTACTTTCAGTCTGTCTCTAATCACCTTGATTTGCTCCACTATAGTCTGCACAATCTTTAGCCCTAACAACTCTCTCTTGCCTTCCTCATCCCAACATATAGGTGTCTTACACCTCCTCTCATACAAAGCCTCATAGAGTGTTATACCAATACTAGAATGATAACTATTATTATAAGCAAACTCAACCAAAGGTAAGTGCTCATCCCAACTACCTGAAAACTCAATCACACATCCACGTAACATATCCTCTAGAGTCTAGATAGTCCTTTCTGATTGCCCATCTGTCTGCGGGTGAAAAGCTGTACTAAAATGTAATTTAGTGCCCATAGTTCTTTGTAAACTCGGCCAAAACCTAGATGTAAACTTTGGATCTCTATTTGAAACTATGGACACTGGCACCCCATGTCCACTTATTATGTCATCCCTATATATCTTAGCTAATCTATCCAAGGAGAAGGAACTCTTAATCGATAGAAAATGTGCCGACTTTGTCAACCTATCCACAATAACTCAAATTGCATCATTCCCTCTCTTGGTCATCAGTAAGCCTATCACAAAATCCATGGTAATATGTTTCCATTTCCATTCCAGGATAAGCAATGATTATAGCTTACGCTTGGGGCCCGGATGCTCTGTCTTAACCTGCTGGCAAGTAAGGCATCTAGAAACAAAATCTGCAATCTCTATTTTTATTTCACTCAACTAGTTGTTTTGCTTAAGGTTATGGTACATTTTGGTGCTCCTAAGATGCGTAGCATATGTTGAACAATGTGCCTCCTCCATAACTTGTCTCCTAAGTTCACCAACTTGGGGCACACATACTCTGTCTCTAAACCTCAAGGTACCATCTTCTGTCAACTTGAATTCACTGATTTGTCCTTTTTCAATTCTTTCCAAAATTTTTACTAGCTGTGGATCTTGCCTTTGAGCTTTCTTAATCTGAGTTACCAATGTGGGTCTAACTTGAAATCTTGCGAGCAACGCTCTATGAGCCGTCACTAGCAAAAGATCTAAACTCCAACAGTAAAGGCATATATACTCCCCTAAGATTGTACAGTACACTTGAGGATTTCTTACTCAGGGCATTTGCTACCACATTGGCCTTTTCTAAGTGGTACTTAATAGTGCAATCGTAGTCTTTCAAGAGTTCTACCCATCGCCTCTACTTGAGATTTAACTTCTTTTAGGTTAGAATATACTTGAGGCTCTTATGGTCTGTGAAGATTTGCCCATTATAAGAGTTGTTTAGCTCAACATTTTTCTCCTTCCTCTACCATTATTTTGGCTAGATATTTTAGTTTTGTTTTTCTTCTTGTAGGTACTCTAGAGGTATTCAGCCCTATGTTCTGCAAATGAATAGCCGGGACAGGATCGGGGTCATGACTCTGTCCCCTAGCTTAAACTTCCTTAAGACAGAAGAAATCATTTCTTTAGGTAGTGGTTGAGTAAGCACAACCGAGTCGGTGTTCATGTAGTAGCAGTCTTCTCTTGAGATATTAGGGTACAACATGAAACTAATATCACAGAGACAAATAAGAATGATAAAGAAAAGACAGTAACACAACCAACTTTATACAAATATCCACCAAAGAAAAACAAAAAGAAACCAAGATCAAGGAAAGATGAAATGAGTTCATAAATTGAACCATCTCCAACTAATGGTTTAACCTTATCTAAAATCTTGAAGTTCTCTTACTCGACTAGAGGGCTTTCCCTCACATCCTACTCTTCATTATAGAAGGTTCTTTTTGTCCAATACGGGGGAATCAGCTTCATTCAATGCCAGCATAGCATCTATTATCCTGGTAAAGAGATCAATGATATGTTGATTGGTAGCTACTTTAGTGAAGACTACTCAGTTATCTTGGATTCCTTTGAAGAAAGGAATGGAAGTTGTCATTAAGCTTCTTTGGATCAATCGAGAGTGTGCTTATTGCTCTACTTCGCTTGATTCTCATGCCAGTCACTACAAGAAAACCTTGATTTTGTACCAATAATTTTGCGTCAATTTTTAATTTTGTTGCAAATTTGATACTATTTGTAATAAAAATATATTTTGTTGCAAAACATACAAAGAAATTTCTAATTTGCAACAAAACTATATTTTTGATGCAAATTGTTTTGCATTGGATTCCTTGTGGAACCCACTAGGTTGTTCTTTAAAGGTTCACATATCCATTCTGCTTAAGCTGTTTCTCTCTCTCTCTCTCTATATCTATATATATATATATATATATATGGGGGAATGTCAATCTTCAATATGAGTGGGAAGTTCATTTTGGTTGGAGAATCCAAGACTCTTAGCTTTCAAGAGTATGAAATTTATTTTATTAATAGTTTAATTTGCTTATTACTTGTTTATTAATTGTTGCATTTGTAGGAAAGATCAAACTTATCAGATGGCATCTTAGAAATTGCAACGGGTACAACAAAGTAATAATATGCCCTCATCTCAGCAATTAGCACCAACATGAGGTAATTTTGAACAAAGTCTTGAATTTATGTAATTATATTTTTACATGTAAAAAATTATGTTCCTTTATAAGAAATATTGTGCTTATGATTAATTCGTTGGTTTTTTCTTGAACTATATAGGCAATGGAAAAAAAAAAAAAGAAGAAGTGCCTTGTGAGGTATTGCTACTACTAATGTAATAGAAAAAAGTGGGATAATAAAGTTACCAGTAACAATTCAAATAGAAGAATTAGCTGCAACTGGTATAAATACTAAAAAGTTTGCTTTTGAGATTGGAGTAATTATTAGACTGAATACTCCACTAATAGTAAAAAATGGAGAGAAGTTGATAATAACATTAAAGAGAATGAGTTCTATCTAATAATTGCTAAAGAATTAGTGCACGAATTGTGTGTAAAATTTTCAATATCGTAGGATTGTGTCACAATACTAGTGGAAGAATTTAGAAATGAAGACAATCTTTCAACCTTAATCTAGAAATAGTATACAATTTTGATGATAATTTAATATTTGAAATTGACTCATATGTTTGATTTGAATTTAGTAATGTCTATTTTTATTTAACATTTTATATTTATATTTTTCAATTTTTCAGTAGCACCTCTGGCAACTATCTAGCAACCTTTCTGTATCTCTGTTTCTAAGAAAAAGAAAACAATATAAGATCTTTAAAATAAAATCATATAGAGATTTTGCTATTACATGATTGGTATTACTTGAAGGTGAGACTATTATGGGAATTGAAGGAGCACCAATGAGAACTCTCTTTTGTTAGGTGATGAGAGAGCTCAAGGAGATCTATCGAAGCCTGGCTTCATCGTCCTAGTAGGTCATGGCATTGCAAGTGGCGATCTCTTTGGAGCGAAGTAAAATAGTTGGGGAGAGAGAGAGATAGAGAGAGAAAGAGATAGGGAAAGAGAGGAAAGAGGAGCCGTTGGCTTTTAAATGAACTTTTCTAAAGGCTTTTCAATGGAAAACCATCAAGAAAAAGTTATTAATCCTAAAAAGCCAGCAATTTTTGACAAATTTTTTGAATTTTTGATGGGAATTTCTATTAAAAAAGAGTTACAAATCCTAACAACTTCGCATAATTGCCAGAGTGCATAGAATTTTTTGATAGATTTTTTTGAATTTTTGATGGAATATTCCATTAGAAAAGAGTTACATATCCTAACAAGTTTTCAAAATTGGCAGTGTGCCAAGTTTCTAATGGAAATTTCCATCAGAAATTCCATCAAAAAATTTTCAACAAAAAATTCCGTCAAAAATTATGTCGAAAATGCAGTCAAAAATTTTTCAACGAAAAAAATTCTGTTAAAAAATATTTATTTATTTTTTGATTATTCTTTATAATTTTTCCAAGGATTTTCTGCATTTCTAATGGAATTTTTCGTTGAAAATTTTTTCGAGGGAATGTTCCATTAGACATTCTATTAAAATTTTTTTGACAAATATTTCCATAAAAAATTTGGTCAGAAATATTTCTAACAGATATTTCCGTCAAAAATTTGACAGTTTTACGTCCGTCTGTAATTTTCTATCGAAAATTTAACATTTCTTTGTAGTGAAAATTGAATCTAGTTATAGCTAATTAGGCCACATTAGAAATAAGTCAAGTTGATTTAGATCAAAACTTAAACAAATTAGTTTTCTAGTAAAAATTACTAATTTAACCTACTTTATTTACAAAATTGAGAAGATTTAACTTAATTTATTAGGCTATTAGACCACATATATTTAAATTATAAAAATATATACTATGTATTATTATATTATATCATATAAATATATAATATGTGGTATAAATTATATTTAAAATATATATTTTATATATAATTAATTAATAGTGTCAAATTTATGAGTGAAACCAAACATAATTAGCAAAGTCTATTTGAATAAAAAGGTTAATTTTTTGATTTAAATCTAATTTAATTAAATAAATGAGTTGAGTTTAGTTTAGTTGAGTTAGGATAAAATATTGCAGATAACAGAAGACTCAAGAACAACTTGAAATAGGCATTGAAAGGGAAAAAATTATTTTCACCCCTTACCTTTAAACCTAATTACAAAATCATCCTTGTGCTTTTTAAGTTCTATAATTGCATCATTCCAACAAGTTTCGGAAAAAACTTTATCAACAATATAAGAGTATTTTAATCTTATAATATAGAACAATTAATTAAAATAAACAAATCTCTAGTTTTTCCGTGCATGAGATTTATAATATTAGAAGAAGCAAGCAAATTGGATATGTATAAGTTGGAAGTTTTCTAGAAAGTAGTGTCATACAGTGTCATTTATTATTTATTACTGCTCAATAAATAACTATAAATTTAAGTAAAAATAAAGGGTTAAGAGTGTATTTAATTTTCTATATGGAGTCCACACCCATGATATTTTTGTTCTTATGATTTGGAAGTCAATTAGGTGATTAAGGATTGTGTAAAACTATATCAAAGAAGCAAATGAAATGGGTAAACCATCACAGCATTTTACTTTCAAATATCTGACAACCTCTATGACTAACTGCTCGTGAGGGATGTGCACATGTATATTATTTATTTTTCAAAGAGAATGTTACATTTTACTAATTAATATTGTTTTTCAATATTGTTTTTCAATTTTATTGTTGAAAA
Organism: Thlaspi arvense; assembly: GCA_911865555.2. Classification (NCBI taxonomy): domain Eukaryota; kingdom Viridiplantae; phylum Streptophyta; class Magnoliopsida; order Brassicales; family Brassicaceae; genus Thlaspi; species Thlaspi arvense. Next base: position 16,560 of record CAJVSB020000057.1, read on the forward strand.
TTTTAACTTATGAAAATGATTTTTGATTATTTGAATTTGGTTTTAATTGATTTTGTCAAAAACTAAGATAAAAATCAAAATGAAATCTTCAATTTAAACCATCTCTCAAATTCAACGGAATTGATTTTGGAGGAGGAGAATGATTTGACAACATTGAAATCAATTGTTGATATTTGATTATTGATTTAATAACATTTGACATTATTAAAATTTGTTATATAAAAATAATATTTCTTTAATAGTAAATAAATCAAGTTGTAGATGTGATATAAATTAGACTTTAGGTGTGATTTCATTTTCTATTTGGACACATGTTATGATGTAACAAAAGGATATGTTAGTCATTATATACATAATTTAAATTTTTGACCAGAAAATGTTGTCACGAACTTGTCACAAGAATGAAATTGCTAAAACTAAAAATTATGGGGATGATTTTACAATTAAGTTCAAATGTGAGAGATGAAAATAAATTTTTCCAGTATTGAAACAAGTATTCTCTTCAATAGTTCTTTTCTATTTTTAATGAATATTTGGTTTCTCTGAGTTTTTATGTTTTGATGACGTTTAATTTGTTTACAAATTTATTCTTTTTATTTGGGTACACTACCAACATTATAAGTAAATGTAATAATAAAAAAAATTTAACTATTTTTCCCTCTTTATAACATGTCTCTCTTTAAGGTTAAAAAACAAAAAGAATAGAAAATTATCCAAAAGGGTCTCAAAATACTAGTAAAATGTTGGATATGTTAGTCATTATACACAAAATTTAAATTTTTGACCAGAAAATGTTTTCATAAACTTGCCACAAGAATGAAATTGCTAAAAATAAAAATTACGAGGATGATTTTACAATTAAGTTCAAACGTGAGAGATGAAAATAAAATTTTCCAGTATTGAGTTTTTAAGTTTTTATGATGTTTAATTTGTTTAAAAATTTATTATTTTTATTTGGGTACACTACCAAAATTATAAGTAAATGTAATAATAATAAAAAATTTAACTATTTTTTCCTCTTTACAAAGCGCCTCTCTTTAAGGTTAAAAAACAAAAAGAGTAGAAAATTATCCAAAAGGGTCTCAAAAAACTAGTAAAATATTGGAATGTTTGATATGTTGAAATTTTTGAATTTTAATTTCTCCATTGCCGAAGAAAATATCTCAAATCTTTGTAATATTTAATTTAAAAATTGCATTATTTTATCATTCCCCTCTTCTTTCCGCATTTTGTCATCTAAATATTGAAAGAAAAGTTAAAAAAAATAGGAAAAAAATCCGAAAAGAGACTTAAGTAACTAACAAAATCAAATAATCAAAAACTTGCAATTTTTTATTTTTTTCAAATTTTTATATTGAACTAAACAATAAAAAACTTCAAAATTAAAATTAAAAAAATAATTTTTTAATATAATCAAACAATATTTCTGTTAATTAAAAAATAAATAAATGATATAGACAAAGTAGGTGGTTGTTGGCCATTGAAAACGGTTTCTTAAATGCAAGAGTGAGGTGAAACTAGCGGGCGTGGGTGGGTGGAGAAAATGGTGGGAGATGTCCTTTTTCCCAAAAATACATGAAGTGACATAGAGAGCTAGAAAAGGACAAGTCGATTTGTACAATGTCATTTATAACGTATGGGACAAAGTTTGGTGTAATTGATAGGATTAACATTGTTGAATTAAATTCTCACAAATTAATTTTTGTTGTATGAAAATTATTTGTTATGATTTTCTTGAGGAATATGAAAGGCTTAATTATTTGAAAAAAAAATTTAGTAAAAATGTCTACTTAGTAACTGTAAAATAATGGTTTAATAATTGTAAAATATCAGTCCAATAATTTTAAATAATCATTCAGTGATTGTAAAATAACAATTTAATGGTTGTAGAATAATAGTTCTATAATCATTCAATCCACGTGCAAGGTTGAAATATTTTGTTGAGAGTGAAAATATATTTTATATACTAATTATAATATATTAATAAAAATTTTAAAATTTAAGAGGGGACCATAGCCTCCCCTAGAGCACCCACGTTTTCTTCCGCTCCAATGACTCGCTATTTTTGGTCACTGAAAAAAATCACCCCGCAGTGGTCGACTGGTGAGCGGTTTCGCTCCGCGAGCTCTCTGCCGTCATCTCTAACTTACTCTTTCCAAAAGTTAATTTAAAGACACAATATTAAGAGGATTACCCACCGTTTTTCTTCTCTCTCTTTTTCCTTCTCTCCCCCACTTTTATGCATTGGCTTAATCGTGCTGGGATTGGGCAGAAGACAACCAAATGACCATATTTATAATGTAGCTCATAACAGAACTTGACCAAAACACACAAAACATGACCGACTTGGGCTGTGATATTAGACTGATACATGCAATAAGCTCATGGCCTATTACTGAAACCAGTGGGTGAAATGCTGAAATCGCACCCACCATCCACACTTAAAATGGGAAAAAAAAAAAAAATTGGTTGCCAGGTCCTCCAAGTCAAGGAGGAATCCTACACATATCAACCAATCTCTATAGAACTTCATTCTCATCCTATAAAGGACCACGAAATGTTGCGTTCACACTGAAATTTTAGCCGGCATGAGCTCCGTCTATATGGGTAAGTTCATTGCATATTTGAATCTCTCCGCCGCGGGAAGGCCGATGATAGTCTTAGATTAATTGGTTTCGGCAATGATGCCAGAATGGGTTAGGATTGGAATTTGAGTGGATTATTCGATTAAATGTTTGATTCATGTTTTTGAAATGAAATAAATTAAGCTTTGATATATAAATAAGTTCGAACTTGATCAAATTAAAATATTCCATCCTAGTATCTTCATCAATAATTATCTAATTTTATTTACAACTTCTTTCATAAAATATTAAACAATTTAAAAATTTACAAAATTTAATAATTTATATTGAGTTAACTCAAATTCTTTTTTCGCTCCACTAATTTATGACTTCAAATAAAATGAACTCAACTAGCACTATCAAGCTTTCGGTGTAACCATAAGAGTCCCCACGCCTTTACGCCACCCAATAATAGGACTAGGGCTTGCAAGGACGGAAGTCGTTGATGGGATGAAAGAGTAGTCAGGGAGTTTGATTAAAATTTTTAAGAGATTAAATTATATATGTTCAAGATTCAGAAAAATAAATATACATGTTTAATTATCCATTTTTATAGCACAGACCCCACTACAAGCAACCTAGTCCATCTCACGGCAAATCAAAGAATGCTGTAAAAATGTTGTTCATCAGTGGAAGAGTGGGGACAATGATGAAAGTTAAAGACACGAGCAACCTAGGACCACTCACAAGATAATCCAGCGAGAAGATGGGTGACACCAAATCATCCCTTTTCACTACTAGAAAAATGGGTTTTAGTGACTGCAGTAGTAGTCACTAAATATAAAAAAATCAGTTACTGAATGATCAATGACCGCATTTGTGACCGATAAAATCGGTCAGAAAAATACTCGTCACTAATTCTTGCAGTCACTAATTAGTGACTAAATCAATGACTGTTAACTGCGGTCATTAATTTGTGACCGTAGTTTTGGGGTCACTAATTTGTGACCCCTTTCTGTGATCACTAATTTGTGACCGTAGCTTTTAGAGTCACTAATTTGTGATCCCTTTCATGGGGTCACTAATTTGGATCACAATTTGTGACCCTTTTCTGGGGTCACTAATTTGTGACCACTTATATATATATATATATTATAAAAAAATGAATACACATTACCAATTAATAACCACATTAAATTAGTTATTATTTTTTATATATCGGTCATAAAAAAATTACTAATTTCACAATTTTTGTGAGGTCACTAATTACAATTTTTATAATTCACAAATTACCCATTCACCATAAAAGAATATAATTCTTATAATATACATTCATCATTTCAATCCTCAATCACCACAAACAAACATAAAAAATAATTAAAAATCATAATGCATGTAATTTTATATGTGAAATTGTTAAATAGTACAAATACATTCTTAATATTCAAAAATTTGCTCTTGATAATTACATAGAGAACAACTCAGTAAGCTTTGCTCCATGCATTCCCTTTTTAGCTGGATTCTCCTTTCAGTCTACTTTTTCATCAATGATCTAATCTGGTTTCTTCTGCAAAAATAAGATAAGAAAATAAATTAATTACCATTATAAAATTTCAAATATGAAATGAAATGAGAAGAAAATGAAGAATAAAGAGGTTTCAACTTTGTATAAATAAATTTGTCTTATTCCTTCATTTATTTTTCAAGCCATTAAATTAACTAATCAGTTTCAACCCTTTAAAACATATTCAGTGCCCATAACAGAGAGAATCAAAGAAATGAATTACCCACACAATGCCCACGTGGGACATCACTCCATCTTCGTTAAACAATTTTTCTAACAAAATTTTATAAATCTGTAAAACTTGGGAACATTCACCCGTGCATTTGAAGGAAAAACTAAAACAAAGATATTGGATAAAATAGAGTTGTTTGCTAACATTCTAGTGGCTATTTACAAAGGTTAAGCATAAAATAGGGGAGAAGAGTAACTAGACTTAAGAAGAGACTAACTTACCTTTCAACCTTCAAAATAGGGTTGGCACGGGTTAGGGTCGGGTGCGGCACAAATCAGGGTTGGCAAGGGTCAGTTAGTGTAACAACCCAGAATTTTCAATTTTTATTTGATTAAGGACTAATCTGTAGTAATTATTTTGTCTGGGGACTGAAGCGAAAATAGTTCAGGGACTGTTTTGTGAATGACACGAGGTTCAGGGACCTGATTTGCAATTTGCAGAAAATTTGTTAGGAACAGTGGCCGAATGCTGTTCCTCGTCGATTTGGCCACGTTTTGTGATGATTTGAGTCGGCTTTTGGCACATTGTTGCGTGTATTTGAAGGGTGAATGGAACCCTCATTCAATCGGAAGTTTTGAGCGAGGGAGGGGAGAGATTTCAGAGTTTTTGGTTGACGAAGGGCCGAACGGCTTGCGCGAGCTTTTGGCTTTTTCCGGTAGCTTTTCTACTGATTGGACGGCTGGTAAGGCTCGTCGGAGGGTGCTTTGCAAGCTTCTGCTCCGATTGATCGAGGTAAGGCTTCGTTTTTCTTGTTTCTTTTCTGGTTGGGCAGAAGTTACAACACCCGGGTTGAACACCCGGGTGCCGGGTGAAGGGGACGAACCCGGGGAGGTTCCGGGTCCCCCGTGCTGGGCTGGTCCAGGCCATTCGGCCTGGGCCCAGCCCAGTTACTTGTGCGGGCCGCGGGCTTGAACTGCAGGCCGAGCCCAAAAAAAAAAAAAAAAAAAAAGAGTGTTGGGCTCGGGCCGGGGGGAGGCCCGAGCAAGGTGGGCCGGCCCAGCTGAGTGGGCTGGCCCAGACGGGTCCGAGCCGCGGCTGAGCCGAGCCAAGCCGAGCCGAGCCGCGGCTTAAGTCAAAAAAAAAAAAAAAGGGGAAGGGTTTGACTGAACCGGCCAAGGGCTTTGACCGGCCGGTTTAGTGGCCATTTTGACTCGGATTTGAGAGGTTGGACCGGTTCTGGATTCAGGGAGAAAATACCTATCAGACCAAGTGGGTTCGGGAAATTTTGGGTGCCCGGTTCGAGGTGAACCGGCCGGTTTAGTGTATTGATGCTCGGGTGACCGGTTCACTGGTTTTCAGGCCGGTTCTTGGGGAGTTTAGACCGGTTCCTGGTTCAATATGATAAAACCTAGTTAATCGTGAAGTTTGGTGATTTTTGGAGGCTCGGTTCAAGGTGAACCAGTCTCGGTTTGCGTGCCGATGCTTAGAATTAGGGTTTTTGGCCCGGTTCGGAGCTGGTTTGAGCCATTTTTGGCTAGTTCATAGTGGTTCCTAGGGTTTTTGGGCCATCTGAATCCGATTTTGAGGGTTTCGTGACTGTTTGAGTTGAGTCGAAGGTAGTTTTAGATCAGGCTAAACCGGTTTGTAGGTTTTAGAGACCGGTTCGTTGCGGTTCGAGTTTTGTGGAGGTTGGTTCCGTAGTGTTGAGAGCGGTTAAGTAGATTTGTTCAGTGTTACTGAGTCGTGTAGGTTCTGGTGACAGGTCGGTTGCGTCGAGATGCGTGCCAGGGGCCCAGTTGGGGATTTTAGTCCGGTTTGAGGCTACCGAGCCTGTTCCTTGTGCCGGTTTTGCCGTTGGTGATGGTTTTGTGTGATTTTGATTGCAGATTTGCAGGCAGGGGCACACCTGGACCACTGAGTCGGGTTAGGTGACTCGGGACTCTCGTTTTGGCTTAGCGTCTGTACTGTGAGTGATGATACCCTTTCTATGCTTGTGTTTTCATACTGTGATTTTCTGACATGATGATTATGTGATTTGAAAACCGTACTTTGATTATACGTTATACCCGGGATATGTGTTATGTGTTTTGTGAACTGTCAGTGAGCTATGTTAGTATGTGATACTTGTTTTGAGATGTGAACTGTATATGTTATGTATACCTGCTTTTGACTACATGTGAGGATGGTATCATCTGATGTGAGGCGGCAGAGGCCGCGATGTGATGTGTGATGTGAGGCGGCAGAGGCCGTGGGCGGCAGTGATATGCACTAGTGCGATTCCTCCGATCGTCGAGATGGTGGGTTCCTCCGATCGTGAGAAGACGAGACAGGGGTCTCGTGATGTGATGTGCACGTGGTGGCAGACTCAGCTGACGGACGGTGGACCGTAGCGTACGGGGAGTACCTTGGCCCGGCGATGAGATGAGTTGTGTGGCTAAGGGCTCAGCCGGCGGACGGTGTGCTACCATAGCGTGCGGGGAGTGTACTGGCCCAGTGATGTGATGTGTACGAGATGGCAGGTTCAGCCGACGGACGGTGGACCGTAGCATACGGGGAGTACCTTGGCCCGGCGATGAGACGAGTTGTGTGGCTAAGGACTCAGCCGGCGGACGGTGTGCTACCGTAGCGTGCGGGGAGTACACTGGCCCTGTGATTGATGTGATGTGATGATTGATTACCTTGATACCTCACATATGTGTTTTGATTACTGCTCACTGTATATATGTGTATGTATGATTTTGTACTTGTGGCGTGATACATATCCCAACATGTATAGATTAGGTATCATCCGTACTCACTGAGTTTCGCGACTCATAGTTTTAAACATTCCAGATTCTTTTGACTGCACTCGCCTCGGTTAGCGTGCCAGTGTGGGAGTCGACGACAGCGGACTTGATGGATGTACGGGCACTTCTCTTTGTACTTTACCCGATTGTATTCTAGAGTAGCTTCCTTGTACTCTCAGACAGGATCTCGAGTGATTTTTGGGTGTTATATTATTGCACTTTGTGTATGTTTTATATATTTTGAGTTCGACTGGTTTGTTGAGGCTTACTAGGGTCGGTGGATCCCAGTGCCGGTCACGGGCCCGGGGTTCGGGGTGTGACAGTTAGTCTAAGCCCTAAGCCCAATTCCATTTGTTGGCCTGGCCCATCGGCCATGACCTAGTCCACCATTTCTAGTTCAGCCCATCATATGGGCCGGCCCATGGCCCAATTTCTAACCTGGTCTAGGAAGGCAAACTCAAACCTCAAGCTAGTTTGTCTTTTTGACTTGACAATCACCGAAACGTGAACATCTATAGAACATCTTAAACTCACAAAATTAACAATCTTACCTCAAAATTCCTTGAAATTAATCCTTCTACGGGCTCGAAATACTCAGGCGGAAGCAACCAAGGGATTAATTGGCTAATAATTAGTTTAATTTGAGAGAATCAAGCTTGAAGAATTTTGAATGGTGAACAGGCAGCCAATCCAAATTTGTCAAAAATTCGTGAGAATAAAAGTTGTTTTACCAAAATTACCTTAGGGTTATTCCTCACAACCTTCGTCGCACCAGATTATAAAAGAAATTTAACCGAAAAATGTTCGAACAAATTGAATTTTTAATGATTTTACTTGCGTATCCAGACAGTTTCAACAGTTACTATACAAATACTTTGGATTTTTCCATTGGATCCCTGAACACTAGCTCTCGCGCAATGTGGTCCCTCACAGAGTTTTAATATTTTATGTTCAGGCCCCTATAAGTTCTATTTAATTCAATTAAGCCCTTAATTTTTCAATTAAACCCTCTAATGTCTAATTCGTTCAATTTCATCCTCAATATTTAAATTTATTTTTATAAATCCCCAAAATTCGGAATTTTACAATGTAAGCCAAAATGTATGATGCTATACAAATATAATATACACGGAAAACCTAACCTCCAGCACTTAATGCTGACTTTTGGAAAACCTTGAGAGACTTGACTTCTAGAGAGCCTTCCAACCAATGCACAATTCACTCATGATGGATTTTGTATGTTGAATTGCCTTGGTTGGTGACCCCCAGCTTCCCTATTTATAGATAATCTTCTGTAAAGATGGTAACATCAAATCAAATACTAAACCATAAAATCTATCCTTAATCCCTTAAAGAGATTATGGAGGTTATAGGATAAGATGAAGAGCTTAATTAGTTTTATAAGATAATTATAAAAATATAAATATATATAATATTTTAAAAAATCCAACACTCATGATATAAGAAAATACAAAATTAGTGCCAATCTCTAGTAAAGTTCAGTAAAATATGGTTTAGTATTTGTGCATTTATAGTTATTTCTGCTACTTTTCTATGAATTATTACTTCTTTTTGTCCCTTTTTGTTTTAAGATCTTCCAATTTTAATTTTGAATAATTTGTTTTTTTTGACTATATAGTCAAAAAAATTTACTTTTAAGTTAATTTTCAAATTAAAATAAATGTAATTAATGTTAATTAAGAAAATTTGGACAAAAAACAAAAGATTATTATGTTCTCATACAACTTTCAATTTGGGTGGGTTTCTAACTGTTCAAGAATAAATCTAGCAGTATTAATTTATTTCCCCGTTGCTGTACGATTAAATTTATGCTTACGTAACAGTCCCACCACTGCCAAATGTGAAAGGTCAAACAGAAAAACACGAAGGGATTAGCTTTTGCCACGAGACATCCCCATGATCGTTCATCTGTGTCGTACCAGTAGGGAGATGTTTGGTGTGGGTTGGTTTGCAATAAATTTGCAGATTATTTGAATATTTTAGATTTTTTATTCATAAATTAGATAGGGTTTTGTTCCTTTTTACCGGTATCATAATAAAGGAGCATAGTATTTCGTCAAAAAGAAAAAGGAATATCCTGGGTGTTATTAATTGTCTTTTAGTTGGGAGAAAAATCAAATGAAGATGAAAAGCTTTAACTATTAATGAGCTTGGGGATTCGGTCTAGACTAGAAAGGGACGATCTTACAATTACGAGTAGAAACAAGTCCGTTTAGGTTAGATCGGTGCTTTAAAATGTTAGATTTGAAAACATTATTAACTTAAGTCTGACCTGTGAATTATAACAGGTCAAAAATTAACTTTGGTCTAGTTTATTTGTAAAATTTATAAAATATGACATAATTTATTAATCTATTAAAATAAACATATTTAAATTATAAAAATATATATTATATATTTTGGTATATCATATAAATAAATAATATATGTGATATAAATTATATTTTAAAAAATATATTTTATATATAAGTAATTATATAAACTAGCATGTCAAATTTATGAGTCAAACTAAATATAGTCAAGATTAATCAATTTAAATAAAAAAGTTAATTTCATAATCTAAACTCAATTTAATTAAATAAATAATTTAAATTAAGTCATACTAAAATATGCTAGTCCGGCAACAAATCAAGAACGGCCTAGTTTGTTTCTACCCTAATTAGAATAACGACGTCCCCGACTCCTATCATTTGGGACAGGCATTAGGCCATACTCCGAGGGATTGTGAAAAATTAGCCCTAAAAAGATACCAATAAAAGTTTCCCGAACGAGCTTGATCAGATTGTGGGACAGCACAGCTGTAGGGGATGGAAATTCTTAACATATGCGTCCAAAGCAACTGCGAAAATTTTCTATTAGGTGCCTCACACGTTATCTGAAACGAGTTTTCTCTTCAATTTTCCTTTTCTGCTTTTAATGAATATTTGGTTTCTTGGAGTTTTTATGTTTATATGATGTTTATTTTTGTTTAAAAAATATTCTTTTTATTTGGATACTTTACAAAAAATTATAAGTAAATGTAAAAATAAAAAATATTTTTAACTATATTTTCCTCTTTATAATATTACTCTCTTTATGCTTAAGAAAATCAAAAGGAAAAGAAAAAAAATACCCAAGAGGATCTCAAAAAACTAGTAAAATATTGGAGTGTTTGGTCTGCCCCTTAATTTCTGGATTTCAGTTTTTTCGTTATGGAAGGAAAAGTCTCAAATCTTTGTAATATTTAATTTGTCAAAAGGACTTTCTTGTTAACATATTTCCAAAAAATACATATATAAATATAGAAGAATAAAAATTGTGTTACTTTATCATTTCCCTAAATATTGAAGAAAAATTAAAAAGTAGAAAAAATCCGAAAAGAGACTTAAATAACTAATAAAATCAAATAATCAAAAAGTTGCAGTTATTTGAGTTATTTTGAATTTTTATGTTGAAATAAACTATAAAAAATATAACAAAACAACATCTATTTTGCTTTCAAAATATAATAAATGATGTACACGAATTTGGTGGTTGTTGTTGGCCTTGGAAAAGCTCTTAACTTAACGCTAGACTGACTAGGAAATGAGATGAAATTAATGTGAGTGGGTGGAAAAAATGATGTGAGATCTCCTTTTCCTAAGAGTTCATGAAGTGAAACAAAGATTATGGGACAAAGTTTGGGCTAATTGATAGGCTAAACATTATTGATTTAAATTCTTACTAATTATTTTTATTTTCTAATTTTCTCAATAAATGAAAAACTTTTGATACTTTGCTTTACAGTGGTTTATAAGCATGCCATGATGTAATATATAAAACTCTTAAGAGTTATTATTAAATAATTTGAATTTAAATATTTTTGAATGGTAGTTCAATTTTCACAATTTGTTAAATTCAGTGATTTTTTGAGTCATTATAAAATGATATCAAAGTAAATAATACTTACATTTATCTTATTTCTCTTTTGTTTAAATGCGAATATATATTTAAGTATTTTAACTAGAAAAACTATAATATTCCATCCCGCGTTAATTTTTGAATATGGCATTATGTAATATATAAAATTTTATTACAAAATTATTTGAGTTTAAGTATTTGAAATTAATGGTTTAAATTTAACAAATTATTTAACTTAATGACTCTCTTGGTCATTACAACACTATTGTTTCCTTTCAATCTTCGCTGTTTGAGGGGTTGAGTTGTCTTACTATTTATTAAAAAAAAATGTTTTTACCAAAAGTACATGCATAAAAATGGCCCTCTATCTCAGAATTTGTTCATTTTGTCGGTGCAAGAGTTTGATTGTTTATTTTTATGAAGAATCTGTAGAACTTTTAAAGATGATTTAAATTTTTTATATTATTAAATCAAAATTAATTAATTATAATATTATTAATTAATTCATCCTAAATAAGAAAATAGACACGAGCAAAAGGGCAAATATAAGTGATCAAGAGTAAACATAGTGATATTAATTCATTTTCCTATTACAATACAATGATAGTGATATTATTTAGTAGTTTGTGATACTTTGTGACGAGAATAGAATCCCACATTGAAAAATTAGAAGAAGCCAAGTGGCTTTATTAGTGTGACCCATCTCTTTCCAAATGTATTAGATATTAAATGGGTCATTGTATGTGACCATATACCCCATATATGTATATTTATATATACATTAAAGAACTTGGCTTGGCTTGGCTTAAATTAAAAGGGTTAATACCCTTTTAATTATTTTATTTTATTTTTTGAATTAATATAAAAAATGGCATAATTATTTTTAAAATAATTTGACCGTTTGTTAATCATCCAACTGTTGGAAGTGGTTTTTTGGATTTATAAGTATACCAATTCATACAAGGCTTGTTGTATCCCAAAAGATCTTTATTTTCTTTTCCTCCCCAAGATCAGACAAATAATCTTTTGAGACAGTGTTCTCACGCCTCAAGCCTTCTGTTTATACATTTCTAACAATTCAAAAGATTATTTGCCTTTGTTCTTTATTGTCTCATGGATTCAAATCCGACTTCCAACATCTCAATAATGAAGCAAGATTTTATCAAACTGGATCAGTTTGATGGCATCAATTTTACCCGTTGGAAAGATAAGATGGTGTTGCTTCTCACTGCCTTGAAGATTTACTATGTACTGGATCCAGATCTCACTCCAATGCCAGAACTGAAAGAGGGAGTGCCTGAGACTGAAACAGTGAAGGCAGAACGGAAAAAACGTGAAGAAGATGAACTAATGTGTCGTGGGCATATCCTTAACACCCTCACAGACCGCCTCTATGATTTGTACTCCAATCTAAAGTCACCAAAAGAGATTTGGACTGCATTGGAAAACACATACAAGAATGAAAAACGAGGTACTGACAAATTTCTATCTCTACAATACTTCGAATTTAAGATGAATGATAATCTATCAATTATGGACCAAGTGCATGAATTGGAAGTTCTAGTTTCGAAATTGAAGGATCTTGATGTTAAAATTCCCGATGCACTCCAAATTGGTGCCATTCTATCCAAGTCGCCTTCTTTTGGGGCAATTACAAAAGAAAATTTTGCAATCCTTTGAGACATTAACCTTTAAACAATTTAAGATTCATCTGCAAATTGAGTATGAAACTCGTATCCGGATACAGAGTTTCAGCCTTCTGATTCTAAGGTTAATTTATCTAAAAAAAAAGAAAGTTTGAACATGGTATTGGTTTTGGTTTGAAGCCCAACAAAAATACGTTCAAGAAAAAGATTAACAAATCTATAACATGCTTTCACTGTGGAAAGAAAGGGCATGTTATTCGTGATTGCAGGTTCAAAAAGGCCATGAAGAATTTGTAGGAAATGCATATAATTCGGCCAAATTCGGGCATTCTGGAAATTCTGGAAATCTAGGAAATTCTAGTACTGCAAATATGTTAGAAGATCCAATCTCGAATTTGGTGGCCATGGTGACAGAAGCCAATATGGCTGATGTTACCAATTCAGAACAGTGGTGGCTAGATTCGGGGGCTACTGTTCATGTCTGCAATCGTAAAGATCTTTTCAAGAACTATACCCATTGCAAGACAAGTAAGGGAGTTTTTATGGGCAATAAATCTGAAGCAAAGGTTGATGGGACTAGCACTGTGGAGTTGCATTTCACTTCAGGGCAAAAATTAACTCTAATGAACGTGTATCATGTGCCTGAAATTAGAAAAAACTTGGTCTCGGCTAGTTTGCTGTCTCAAAAAGGTTTTAAGATTGTCATTGAATCAGACAGTGTTATTATCTCCAAGAATGGGATGTTTGTGGGAAAGGGCTATTCTTGTGATGAATTGTTTTCTCTCATTGTGAATGAAGTGAAATGTTCTACTTACATGCTCGAGTCAAATTATTTATTGTGGCATTCTAGATTAGGACATTTAAATTTTAATTCCTTAAAATTTATGTCCAAAAATAATTACATAGATTGCAAGCATGAAAAATTAGATAAGTGTGATATATGCATACAATCAAAAATGCAAAAGAAATCTTTTCCAATGGTAGAAAGAAATACAGAATTACTTGATTTAATTCATTCCAATATATGTGAATTAAATGGTATGTTAACTAGAGGAGGAAAAATATATTTTATTACCTTTATTGATGATTATTCTAGATTTACATATGTATATTGCTTAGAACGAAAGATGATGCCTTTCAAAAGTTTCAAAAATATAAATCTATTGTGGAGAATCAAAAGAACTAAAATATTAAAATATTAAGGAGTGATAGAGGAGGAGAGTATTTCTCTTCTGACTTTGATAATTTTTGTGAAAATCAAGGTATAATACATCAAAAAAGTGCTCCTTATTCACCTTAACAGAATGGCTTGGCAGAAGGGAAAAATAGAACCTTGGTTGAGATGACAAATGCTATACTTTTGAATGCTCAATTACCTTATGATCTATGGGGTGAAGTAATTTTGAGTGCATGTTACATGCAAAATAGAATTCCATTTAAAAAGCTTAAGATATCGCCTTATGAAAGGTGGTGTGGAAGAAAAACCTAACTTGAATTATTTTAAAGTGTGGGGGTGCTTAGCTTTCTACAAACTCCCAATCCCCAAAAGGCAAAGTTAGGTCCAAGAGGTATCAAAAGTATATTTGTTGGTTATGCTCAAAATTTGAAAGCTTACAGGCTTTTAGATTTACAATCAAATGTGATTGTAGAATCAATACATGTTGATTTTATTGAAAATAAATTTTTGCATAATGCCAATTTAACATGTGAGCAAAACAACAATTTTTCGAGTTTTCTAAATAAACCAAGTATGATTACAAGTATTTCTCAGTCAAATAAGAGGAAAGAAAATAATACTCAAATTGAGCCTAGGAAAAGCTAACGAGTTAGAAAGGAAAAGGTTCTTGATCCTAATTTTATTTCCTCCCAAGCAATAGTCTTTCTCGTAGAAGGAAGTAGAAACAAAACATACAAATATATACCCGTGTTATTAAATATTGAAAATGACCCAAAAAGTTTCTAAGAAGCAATGTCTTCTAGAAATGCAACTTTTTGGAAAGAAGCTGTAAATGATGAGATGGACTCTATAATGTCCAATAATACATGGATCTTAGTTGATCTTCCTTCTAGTTTGAAACCCATTGGTTGTAAATGGATGTTTAAGAGAAAATATAACACAAATGGTTTTGTACAAACTTTTAAGGCAAAACTAGTTGCGAAAGGATTCACTCAAAGGGAAGGTGTTGATTACTTTGATACATATGCTCCTGTTGCAAGAATAACATCCATTAGAGTTTTATTGGCCTTGGCGTCAATACACAATTTATATGTGCAGCAAATGGATGTTAAAACGGCCTTCCTAAATGGAGAATTGAGTGAAGAAATATATATGCAACAACCTGAAGGGTTTGTGCTTCCTGGAAATGAAAATAAAGTTTGCAAACTAGTCAAATCCCTTTACTGACTAAAACAAGCTCCAAAGCAGTGGCATGAAAAATTTGATGCTACTTTATTATCAAATGGATTTATACAAAATAATGCTGATAAATGCATTTATTCCAAATTTACAAAAGATTATAGAATTATTATAAGTCTTTATGTGGATGACTTATTAATTTTTGGTATAAATATGCTTGGAGTTAATGAGACCAAGAAGTATCTTAACTCAGTATTTAAAATGAAAGATCTTAGTGAGGTAGATACTATCTTGGCAATCAAAGTTAAAAGAAATGGAAAGAGCATGTCATTAAATCAGTCACATTATATAGAGAAGATGCTGCAAAAGTTTAAACACTGGGTGTTAAAGAATTTAATACTTCTTCTTGATAGTAGTGCGAAATTAACTAACAATAATGAAAGAATTGTCGCACAATTGGAGTATGTTAGTGCTATTAGAAGTATAATGTATGCAGCATATTGTACTAGACTCGATATAGCACATGCCGTTTGTAAACTTTCATGGTTTACAAGTAAACCAAGTGTTGATCACTAGAAAGCTATTATGAGAGTACTTGGTTATTTAAAGCGAACTAAAAATTTTGGTTGATATTATAATGGCTTTCCTAGTACTCTAGAAGGCTTCTTTGACGCTAGTTTGATAACAGCGGACTCTAATAAAAAATCCACAACAAGATGGATATTTAATTTAGGTGGTGGTGCTATTAGTTGGGCATCAAAGAAGCAGACTTGTATTACTCACTTCATAATGGAGTCTAAATATTTAGTATTAGCAGCTGCTGGAAAAGAGGCTGAATGGTTGAGACATATGCTATTAGATAATGTGTTGCGGCCACAACCAATGCCAATCATTCCTATATACTGTGATAGTAAGGCAACAATGAGTGTAGCCCATAATAAAGTATATAATGAAAAGTCTAGACATATTAGTCTGCGACATACCTACATAAAAGAATTAATAACTAGTGGGGTCATAACAATAATATATGTTAAGTCCTGTAAGAATTTGGCTAATCCACTAACAAAAGCATTACCAAGAGAAGGTATAAAATCAACATTTAGTGAAATGGGCTGAAACCCTTAAATTAAGCAATAGTAATGAGAACCCAACCTTGAGTTAGGAAAACTAACAATAAAGGTTCAATGGGTAAAAACAAATTACTAGTGCTATTTTAAGTACTGAGATCAAATATATAGCCTCATTCTAGTATGCTCAGTACGTACTGTTACTTTGAAGGTTGAACATAAGTTCTTAATGAAAGTGTTAATTGTTTGGAATAACAGGGACAAATGACACTTTCACCTATATGAATATTGAAGTGGTGCCACTTCAAACAAGGGTCTTGTGTTTACTCTTGTAAATATTCATGAAAGGATTAGCACATGGCCTTTAAGTGCTAGAGCTGAATTGGTATATTAAAAGATGAAATAATATCACACGTGTAGTATTTTCAGTTTAGATGCAATAGAGTTATGGTTCAATTTATTATAATACCATTAACTTAGTCTAAACCTTAAAATATCTATACTATTAGAAAGTTTAATCTACGTGATGCTTTCTATTATGTGTGGTATTATGAGTGATATTACAAACTAGTGGGGGATTATTGAGTAGTTTGTGATACTTTGTGGTGGGAATAGACTCCCACATTGAAAAGTTAGAAGAAGCCAAGTGGTTTTATTAGTATGGCCCATCTCTTTCCAAATGTATTAGATTATTAAATGGGCCATTGTATGTGGCCCATATAGCCCATATATGTATATTTATATATACATTAAAGGATTTGGACTTGGCTTGGCTTGGCTTAAATTAAAAGGGTTAATACCCTTTTAATTATTTTATTTTATTTTCTAAATTAATATAAAAAACGGCATAATTATTTTTAAAATAACTTGACCATTTGTTAATCACCCAACTATTGGAAGTAGCTTTTCGGATTTATAAGTATACCAATTCGTACAAGGTTTGTTGTATTTCAAAAGATCTTTGTTTTCTTTTTTTCCCCAAGACCAGACAAATAATTTTTTGAGATAGTGTTTTCATACCTCAAGCCTTCTGTTTATACATTTCTAACAGATATATTTATGCCTAAATAAAGAATTGGCCCTTACATTGCCAAAAGAAACGGTTAAACAAAGCATCCACGAGGCATCTTGATGATCACTCATTTTAAGTGTTAAAGTAAGGGGGTGTTTAGTTTGCAATAAATTCCAGATTATTAGAATTTTTTATACATTTATAATTTTAACCATCTTGCCATTTTTTTCCTTACATAAATCAGCTGAACAAATTTTTAACGAAGTTACAGAAGAATTGGACTTCTTTAATTTTTGTTTTAGCAAAATTCAATTTAACAATCACCCTTTTTTTTGTTTAATTTTTTTCTAATTGCAAGAGATGAGAGGGGCAGAGAATCATCATTGTGACCGTGGAAGAAGATGCCAATAATTATCTTATAATTTTTGAAAATTGAAATCGTAATGTTAGTATGCAAAGGAATATATAATTAGTGGGCAATTTGGTCAGAAAGATGAAAGTTAAAGAACTAAAATTCAAATACAAAGGGAGTTGGTTGTTAATGGTATTTTCTGGATAAAATGAAGTGAAAATAGTTTTCTATCACATCCCACAATTTGGCACGTGACTAGTACTAAAATTGAATTATTAACTCTAGTAAACCTTAAATAGAACGGACGATATATTTGATATAATTTTAAGTTATTTTAATATAGATAGGCAAACTATATACATATAGAAGGATTTTGATTGAAAAACGAATGGAGCACTCTAGAATAAAAATAAACACATATACAACATTGACTGTACTTAGGATCAAGTTCATCAAAAAATTACATACTTGCTTAGTAGTGCTAACAGGAAGGCGAACTAGTACCACGATCTGAAAAATGTTAGAAATGGATAAGTATAAAACTCAAAAAATGATAATGCAAACTTCAATCATACTGGGGTATATATTGTAAATTGTGCAAAACATGTATATATAATCCAAATAGTGAGCAACTTACTGAGAGTTATAATATGCCTCGTAAAATTTGAAAGCACAAGTTTTTGAAAATAATTGAGTTTTAGAAATGCAAATCATGTGTTAGTATCAGATCATATTGTGTCTCATATCAACAATAGAGCATATCATTTCAGAGATATCTTATATCACATATCGTATTAGAAATCTTACCTTAATGATAGAGCGTATCATGTCAAATGTATTATATATCATATCAGAAATTTCATTTCAATGACAGAGTGTATTGTGTCAAAAGTATTACATATCACATATCATATTAGAAATCTTATCTCAATGATAAAACTTGTCATGCGAAAGTATCATATATCATATCATATATGATTAGAATATATATATATATATCCCACAACATATATTTTAAAATCATAACTTATAACAGAGACATACTTTCAAATACTTCTTCAAATAACCAATATACGCATATTCCTTCTAAATTAGAGTCCATTATATATAATATATCAAACCAACTCACTGTGTTTTCAAAACCAATTCTAAAATATCTATCATAAATTTCATATCAAAATCAATAGATCATATTATATAAAATAATTCATATATCTTATAAAATTTCTTTTCACATTATAGAAATAACCATAGTTAAAAACACATAAATAGAATAATTATTTTCACTCACATAACACGTAGGAACCAAAAGGTTTGAATCCTTTTAACAACAAACTCAACGATTATAGTGTGCATTATCAAGCATATCTATACTTGCAAGAATACAGTATTAATCTTAGAACCAAAACTTAAATCAATTACATGTTCAATTATGTAAAATGATCCCTAATCTCATTTTAGAACCCTAGCATGCATCCCAAGGTTCATTTCCAATATCCAAATCCAAAAAAATTGAAAACATAAACTTGCTTCATGTAAAAACCCTTAAACTGAGATAAGCCAGTTTCAAATATCACTAAACCGATTTGAATCGGTCTCAAATACCACTAAATTAGTCTAAGATACCATTGAATCGGCCTGAACTAGCTTGAAACAACCTCAAATATCACTAAACTAACCCTAAAATCCTAGAACTGGATTGGTCTAGCCAAATAAACACTAAAACCAAATTGAAACAGCCTAATAATAATCAAACCAGCATGAACCGGTTTAAATACCATTAAAACTTGATTAAATTGGTCTAGAAATCCTTGGAACTAGAATGAAATGGGCTAGAGACCCTTTGAATTAGACTAAATTGGACTAAAAACTCTCAAAACCAGTTTGAACTATCCCAATTGAATCAAACTAGTCCACGAATTGGTCTAATTCAGCTTAGTGAAGCCGAATTAGTCTGGTTGAACCACATAGACTTG
Source organism: Thlaspi arvense (assembly GCA_911865555.2). Lineage (NCBI taxonomy): Eukaryota > Viridiplantae > Streptophyta > Magnoliopsida > Brassicales > Brassicaceae > Thlaspi > Thlaspi arvense. The sequence goes on from CAJVSB020000057.1 coordinate 35,955, forward strand.
GATTCCATCTGGTTTGTCTTCCTTGCTCGAGAACCAGGTGGATGACTTGATTGTCTAAAAATAGCCCAAATTAAGCCATTTTCCTTGCTCTTCAATGATGACCAATGATTGGAAAATGGTAGGTAATGGTTGGCAAGTACTTTTCAACGCTCGATTAGTAAAGAAGCTTGCTGGAATCGAAGAATTTCTAGCAAAATCAAAATAGATACACCACAGAAAGTTTTTTTGAAAATTTGAGTAAAGGAGGGGGAAATTGACTAAATTGGTTGAGGGATATTGTGGAGGTCCTACATGCAAGTATTTATAGTCATATTCAGGTGGTAATTGGCCAATTGGTGGATCGAATTTCATTGAGACTTTCAATCGGTAGCCAACTAAAGCTTCTCTGGTTTTCTCAATCTAGTTTGACCTAGTTTTAATTCTTTCAATTGCACTCTTGCAGTTTGGTTGTAGAAATTGGAACAATCAAGGTTCAATTGCCCATTGTGAGGGCTTATTTGAAAGAAATTAAATAGGGGAGATAAAAAAAAAATAGGCAGTAGAATTCGGGGACCAAAGTAGAAATATGCACATTCTTTAATTTAGCCCCAGATTCTTTTAATTTATCCACTTAAATCCCCAACACAATTATTAACTCTTCCATTAAATCCATAATTAATTTTACATAAAAATTAGGGGTATCACATTTCCTATTGTTGATTTTTTAATAGATAATTCACCATTCTTTTGATTTTTCAACGGATAGTTTGGTTTTGAGTTTCCTTCCTAGTCCAACCAAATCAAACCCTGCTCAAAATTACATGTTAGTGGCAGATGAAAGGCATAATTACGAAATCTACGATTGCCATTAAACTGTCTTTCCCTTTTTATTGTGAAGGATAAATTGGGTATGGAATAACAACAAAAAATAATTATCACTAATAATCGTGAAAAGTAGTAGGTGGTGGAAATTAGTAGGTGAGGAAATTAGTTTGTTCAAAAGTCGTGTTCTTTCGAGGTATCACTTTCCTTGAGCTAAAAATACGCCGTCGTTTTCAGAAAAAAATGGTTATTATGGTCCACAGCAAAGCTCTCAGTTGAATGCCTGGTTCTTTATATAGTTTGAATTAACGAAATGAAAGAATTTTTTAATTTTTAATATAATTTATTATTTTGAAAAAGTCCAGTTCATCCTAACTACTCCGATGGGATTAATTTATGTTTATTTTTGCTGTTTACATTTATTGTCAAAAGATTTATATGGTTAAGGACATTCATAATTAGTTCAAAAAAAAAAAAAAATTGAGCCAAAGAATTTCCTAGCTCCCAGAGCTATTGTGGGTGGAGTCTCTTAGCCATGTAACCAAACAATATCTCTACTGGACTTTTTCAACGTCAATTATCGAGATATTTCTTTTCACGTAAAACTTTTTATATGGTATCATGTTATATATAAAATATTAAAAATTAATATTAAATAATTTAAATTTTAATATTTTAAAATAGTAGTTTAAATTTAATAAATTATTAGAATTATTAGTTATCAAGTTATTATAAATAGTTTTAGAGTAAAAATTATTGAATCTATTTTTTTTTTAATTTTGTTTGAATACGACTACAAGTACGTGACTCGACGAAAATATCAATTGTTTAAATAGGTAAATTATGATATTACATTTTATATTAGTTTCTAAGTATAATATATAAAATTCTTGAAAATTATTAGGAACAATTTAAATTTAAATATTTTAAATCGGTAGTTCAGACTCAAAATAAATTATTAAAATGAATTTCCTTAGTACTTAATCTAACCCCTGAACAAAATAGTAAATTATACAAATATTTCTTAAATAAATTCAAAATCAAATAAAAATGTTGTTAAGTCATAAAAAATTAATAAAAATAATTATATGAATGAATTATATTCTGGTTTTCATTAACCTTATCCCTTTCTCAATTATTTTTATTAAAATCTAACAAATAAATTTTGATATTTTACAAGTTATTTAACATAAAGTTTCTACAAGTGGGTGTCATGAGGATGGGTGCATGGTCGTAGATAAACAATATGGAGATACTACACCAGCCTATGAATTCTCCAAGGTACACGCTTGAACTGAAGCAAGGTTCGTTTGTCTCTTTGCTTTTCCCTTTTGAGAACAAAATATTTATGAAGCAATAAAAAGCTGCAACTACCACAAAACTAGAGGTTGTTGGGTTCGTTTAGCCTCGGCCATTTTTATTTTTTATTTTTAAAATTGAATTAGAGATTTTGCGTTTTCATGAGAACATCTGTCTTCCTTAAAAAAATTTAAGGGATTACTTAAAATGAAATTAAAAAATCCAAATGCACATAGCAGAATTCGTTAATCTGATTAACTCGTGAAAGAGAGAGGGAGAGAGATAAGAATTCAGTTTAAAATCTTTCGCAATCTTTTTGTGTCGATGAGGATCTCTTCAGAATAGATTGTACATGAACGGTAGTTGGGGTCAGCGTCCCGTCTCTCGGATGTATGAGCGGGCAGTAGTTTAGGCAAAACTTTACCTAAGTGAAAAGTATGATTCATTAAAATTGACATGAGGGTCTAACTGCATTATTTAGGTATTATCAAGATATTGATAATGAATCTAATGCCTGAATAATTAACAAAATATAAAAAATCTTAAATAAATCCAACGTCAAATAAAAATATTTTTGTCAGGTTATAAAATTTAATAAAAATATTTTTATGAATTAGCATTTAGTATTTTAATTAAATTATATTCTTATTTTCATTAACGTTATCTCTTTCAACAATTTATTTTTATTAAAATCTAACCAAAAAAATTTGATGTTTAACATGTTTACTACAAGTTTCTCCAAGTGGACGTCACGATGATGGGTGGATGGTTGTAAACAGATAACAGGGCGACATCACACCGACCAATGGATTCTTTCCCAAGGTACATGCTTGAACTGAACCTAATTTCGTTTGTCCTTTTGCTTTTCCTTTTTGAAAACGAAAGATTTATTGAGCAATAAAAAACTGCAGCTACCAAAAGAACTACCTGATTGTTGGGTTCGTTTAACCTCTGCCATTTTTTAAATTTTTTATTTTTAAATTGGAATTAGAAATTTTGTGTTTTTCATGTGGATATCTGTCTTCCTTGCAAAACTTTAACGGATTACTTAAATAATATTATAAAATCCCAAATGCACACACCAGAAAATATTCATTGGTTGGTTAATTGGATCAGTTCATTAAAAAAAGAAGAAGAAGAAGAAAGTAAGTGCAGAGAATTCAGCCTAAAATCTTCTATAATCCTTTTGTATCGGTGAAGATCTCATTCGAGTGAATTAGATTGTACATGAATGGAAGTTAGACCTGGCAACTATCTCTCTGGTGGATGAGTGAGGAGTAGCTCAAGTAAACATTTACCTCTGTGGAAAGGGTGATTCATTATAAGAACTACATTTCAGTGCTCTTAGAAGCAATTTGATCAATTATTAAGTGCTTATGAATTGACGTAAATTTATCAGAAAATATTAATCTATTATTAATTGGCCATACCGATAAAAGTCAAAAATATGAAAATAGCACATGAATTCAATTTAAAATCAGGTGTGTTACGGGAAATCAAATTCAATAATATATAAAATTAAAATAGGATAATGTAGCACAAAAAGAATTGCCATTAATTTGAAATTAAGAGGCCTAAAAACCCATTAATTGGATAACGGACATGGATTGGTCCTAGATCTATGGACTGGGTTTTAATTGGGCCCCCATTTATTTCATTGAATGGAAGCTAGGAGCTCCCCAGTAGTATCTTTTGAGCTCAAACTATCTACTCTGGACGAGATTATGTTGCATAGTCTTTTGGCTGTGGAAAGTATTTCCACTTTTTGCTTAGGAATGAATTTGTATAAGTCAATACATATCAATGAACATTTTTGTTTCTAAAACAATAAATAAATAAATAACTCTTTCCTCTCTCTACGTAAAAAGTCAAGAGCTAGTCGGAAATAACGGGTGAAATAAAAATTAATTCTAAAAAATGTAAATTTAGATAAAATAAATTTAATTATTTGATTACATATTAAAAGTGACACATGAAATACATTTAAAAAAAATTAAATTTAAGTCAAATAGTTAAATAATGTATTTAAATGAAATAAATTTAATTATTTATTCATAAAATATTTAATGAGATTAATTTATAGTAATAGAAAATTAGTTATTAATTTATATTATATATAAAATTTTACTAATATTTACTAATATTTGTTGGATAATTCTATACTTATTTTATTTTATAATGGCAATCCTATTTTTTTAATTTTTTTGAACATTTATTGTATGATTTTATATGTCACGACCCGATCGTCGAGTTTGTGACCGGCACTAGGGTCAGAACGAATCCCAACCCTACAAGCCTTTCATGTACTAGATTTAATACGAAAGATCACAATTTATGAATTAAAGTATGAAATACACAGAAATACCCAACCATGTCTTTACAACTGAAAACCTGTCTGTGATCTCAGAGTTAACTAGAATAACGAAACAATACATCTGAATGAAACAGAAACTAACTGCTAAACTCGAGAACTAAAGCAGGAAAGCAGGGTCGATCGACTACTATCACGATGCGAGATCTGTCGGTAGAGTCGAACCTGAGTCTAAAAAAGTAAAATAATGAATCTATTGACCCAGTGAATAATAATACATATTTATATGACGAGAGACATATATTAGATATTCTTAGCATAAAAAGATAGTTTTCAAATTTTACAAGTTAGGGAGTTCGACACCGAGAACAGAACAGAAACAGGACGGCAACTCATGGTATGCCGATATACAGATATCAGCACAGTGACTCAAAGTCTATCAGTAATCAATAAACAGGCCTACCACGTCAGCCACACGTGATAATCCAGCACCACCCTTACTAGCTGCAGATACAGGCCAAGGTGCACAAAGTCTAACGCTTACTGTCGTTAGGTACAGTGTTTTAATAGTTTGATACTCCCTTAAAGTCAATTATCAAAGTTTAACAAAATAAGTTATCATGTTCCAAGATATCAACAGTGTATCAGTGTTTAAAACTAGAAATTCAAAAGTTTTCTAACAATTTAGGAAATGACATATATGTCCCTCATAACTTTTCTAGCAATTTAAGTTCAACTGGAAAATAACGAAAATAAATTTTCAATTTATGTATAAACAAGAATTTTCAACAAATATAATAGCATTTAAAAATATAAATATATAATATTACTCACAGAAACCGAGAATCATGAAAATCGAGCTTTAGCAGTTCGGCTCCCCAAAATTCAACCAATTAATCTAAAATAATCAAAATGTTTACTTTAGAACATAATATTTCTCAAAATTAATTAAAAACTAGCTTATTCTTAAAAACTCAACCCTTTCCTTAATTATCATGTTTTAAGACATTTCGAGAATTTTAAAGTACCGAACCGATCAAAACCATACTGAATCGGATCTCATATACATTGAATTGAGTATAAAACTTACTGAACCAGTGAGAAAAACCACTGAACTGGAACCAAAACCCACTAAACCGGCCTTAAAACCAATAAATTGGCCTTAAATCCCTTAAATTGGCCATAAAACCCATTGAATCGGTTTTAAACCCATTGAACCGGTCTTGAAATGCATAGAACCAGCCATAAAAGTCAATAGACTTAGAACTACTGAACCGGTTAATATTTGCCCTGAACCGGCCATTAATGTGTTGAACCGGGGTTTTTTTCTAATTTTTTATTAATTTCTTTAATCTTGGACTGACCAGTTCATCATTGAATCGGCCAGTTTAGCCTTGAACCGGCCACAAACCATGTAGATAATTTGATGTACTTCAAATTGGTACCTTGAACCGGCCCAGAACCAGTCTGGAAGGGCTTGAACCGGCCGGTTTTCCTTCTCTGTAAATTTTTGTTTTAATTTTCTAATTTCTTTTAATTATTTATTATTAATAAAAATCTTGGGCTGGGCTTGGCTCACGGGCCATGGCCCAACTCTTTATTTCCTAATTGGGCCAAAGCCATCTGGGTTGGCCCTAATTTGATTTTAATAAATCTAAGCTGAAGCTTGAAGTCCAAATTTAATAGGGCCTAGCCTACTGGGCCAGCCCATCCCTTTTATTCAGCATCCAGGTCCAGGCAACCCGGAATCCTCAACCGGGTTTGTCTTCTAGACCCGGACCCTTTGTAATCTACCGATCGAATAAACCAGAAGAGGAAATTACTTACAATGATTTATTTCAAAATTTTTCTGGCCGAACACCTTCAGATGGGTAGGACACAGCTCCCACTGACTCCAATTGTTGTTTAACTCGGCTCTACCTGGCAGAATCAAGCTCAGATCACTCAACAATGGTGGATGACTCAACTCACTAAAATCTTCAAAATTGATCGACGTATAACTGGTTTTCTCAAAAATTATCAAGGGACTTTTATAAACATGTAGTAGCCGATCAAGGTTTTAATTTCATTTTAATTACAACCGTTAAATTTTCATTAAGATTTTTAATGAATTGATTTCGGATCCGAACGTTACAGACATTCGGATTTTATTTTCCAGTCCTTTAATTTTCTAAAATCTTAATTTGGTCCTAGGTTTTTACAATCTTCCCCCTTTAAAAAAAATTCGTCCCCAAATTTAAATATCAGAATGTTAACTAACCTTATCCATGAAACAGATGAGAGTATTTTGAGCGTATCATCTCCTGAGACTCTCGTGTCGCTTCCTCTTTTAAGTGATGCCTCCATACAACTTTCACATACGCAATTTCTTTGGCCCTCAATTTCTTAACTTGTTGGTCGATGATGGTTATAGGTTCTTCCTCATACGATAAATCAGTACTTAACAGTATTTCTTGCGGTGCCAAAACATGTGATGGGTCAAGCAAATATTTTCGAAGCATAGATACATGGAATACGGGATGCACCACAGATAATTCACATCGACAAAACACGGAAGAGATCTTGGGCTTATAAGAAACTAGAGACTACTACTGAACAACTTGGGCTAAGGCATTTTGGGCCAGTGGTTCAAGCTTAACAAGTTGCTAGGGCCAGTAGTCTCGAGTCGTTACAAATGATATCAGAGCCACTCCGCGTGTAACCTTGAATGGTGGTGGGGCAAACCTCAACAGGGATACTGAGTCCCAAAAGGGGGGATGTATGTGACACCTCAAAGAGGGGTATGTGTGTGTGTGACACCCTTAAGCGAATCCTACATCGATAAAACATAGGAGAGATCTTGGGCTTATAAGATATTAGAGACTACTATTGAACAACTTGAGCTTAAGCATTTTGAGCCAGTGGTTCAGGCTCAACAAGTTGTTAGGGCCAGTAATCTCGAGTCGTTACATTATAGCCATGATAATATTATATATATAAACATTTTTTTCATATTATAATATGTTTTAAATAATTTGACACTGTGTATATTTTGAATTTTTTTTTTAATTGAATGATTGTGCTCTCATATGATGATATTCTTTAAACAATTTTATTCCATTTTATTTACAATGATAATCTTATCCCATTTAATTTTTTATTAATTTAAATATTAAGCTTATTATTAAATTTAGTAGAATTTGTAATACAAATTATTGTAAACTATTTACGAAGAACTTTTTATTTTAAATTTTTCTATCAAAAAAAATATTTTTTCTCACTTGATATTTGTTTGACAATTTTTTCCAATACAATAGCTATTGAAAAGTTTTACCTCCATTTTAATTTTATAATGATACTCATATCCTTATTTATTAATTTAAATAATATCACGCCCCAACCCAGGAGCGCGACTAGCACTAGGATTGGCTTACCAACCCTAGTAAGCCTCCGACCAAAATAAAATAGATAAAGCATCTCATCCGAACACCATCAATATACATAATAAAATCACGCCTAACTGTACATGGAGCGTCTAAAGTACAAAAAGTAAAAATACAAAAAATACCCGTACAATTAAGTCAGTGTGGCAATGATGGAACTGTCATAGGAGCTACCTGTCACAACCTAACCCGAGGTCCGTGACTGGCACTAGAGTCCATGACCCTAGTCAGCCCAATAATAACGAAATCATAACCAGAGATTAAACAATCCATATATATATATATATATATACATCATGCAGTCCAAATACAAACAGGATCCTAACTGAGGAATACAGGAACCACCAGAGTACAAACATAGATAAACAAAAGAACATGCCTGTACATCGATCAACTCGGGTAGCGCAAATCTGGAACACTACTATATGGTGCATGAATGGTCAACTCGATCTGAAAAGATAATAAGGTGTGAGTCACGAAACTCAGTGAGTAAGGACGATACCTAAACTATGCATGGTGGAATGTGTATCACATAATCAAACCAAAACGTTCCCATACATACATATACATTGAGCAATGTCAACATCTAATAACATGTGGGAGCACAACAAATCCCGCCACGAGACCTCTGTTAGCCTCAAGGTTTACATTTATTTTGATAATGCCAAAACAAATTAAAATTACTATATATATATTTATTTAATGAATAATATGGATAAATTATAATATTAAGTTTATTGTTTAACTACATACATTATATGTACTAGATTGTGAAGCTGTCAAATTAGATATGTGTGTAGTAAATTAATTATATCTTACTATAGAAAAGTCAAAAAAAATTATAAAGTCAATTTTATATGAAACTACACTCAAATATCTTTATTTTGATATATAATTCATCATATATATTATTTTGTATTAAAGCAGTTTATTATATCAATCTCATATATTATTTTTTGAAAAAGTTATTCTTGAAATCTGCATGACATTTATTTTAATTAGTAAAATATAACTTATAATATAAATAAAATTCTAAAATAAATTTATTTGTAAAGTAGATGTGCTGAGCTTTAAATGAATATTTTATTTGCACGTTTTACACTTATAGATTATTAGATATAATTTTTCAAAATTAGCCATTCTACAGAGTTATACTGTCAGCAGACAAAATGAGTATACTACAGTATTTTTATCATATCTCAAAAATTTGCACGAATCCAATTGTGAATGAAAGCATATATTATAAGCTTTTTAAAAATATATAATTTGTTATTTTTAAATACAAATTTGAATTTCTAGACAATTTTGAACTTGGCCAATAACTTTTGACAAAAGCAATTTTACAGTATGACATGTTGATGAACTTTTGGTCATTTCTCTCAAACGGTGCACTATAATTCAATGATTCTTTTTGCATTTGAAAACAGACTCACTGAGGAGTGTCCAAGAACTTTTTAAGATGTTTTGAACGTTCGGAGCCATTTTATTTGAATTTTTGAAACGAGCCAATGTGCAGTTACTGTTGAGAAATGATTTTGTCTTTCACAAAGGCCAACATCTCCTTTGTGTTTTTGCCTATAAAAGGAGCATAGATTGAAGGGAGAAAGATACAATAACAAGCTCTCAAAACCTCTTCAATCTCTCTCTAATTCTTTGTGCTATATTGTTTATTACTAGATCAAAGAGTGTATAGAAGAAATTGTTTTATTCTTGAGAGTGCCTCTTTAAAGTGAGATCATTTTGTACATGAGTGGTAGCTAATCCTACTTAAGAGAAATTGCTACATTTCTACTTCATCTTCATTACAATTTGTATTGGTGTTTGAAGCTCACCGAATCAAAGGCTTTGTAATCGGGATTTCTTGTCTCTGTTAAGTGCAAGAGACTTTGTTTGTATTTGGAATTTCTTGCCGTTGTCAAGTGCAAGAGACTTAGTGGAACCTCGGCTAGTTGGAGCTTGAGGAGTGGATGTAGACTTGGGTAGCAAGTCGAACCACTACAAAAGAGTTTGCATCTTTTATCCCTACTCTCTTTACTTTACGTAAAATTGTTTTATATTTATTATTGGGTTAATTGCATTAGTTTATTTGATTCAATATTTTTATTGTTTTTAATTTTTTCACACACTTAGCTTCCGCGATAAAAACTCAATTCACCCCTGCTCTTGGGTTGCCTTTTGGGACAACAATTGGTATCAAAGTAAGGCTCTACATATTGGCCTTAAAAAGTCTTTAGGGTAAGATCATACATTATGACAACTATTGGTACACATGGGGTTATGGAAGGTCAATCAATTACTAGACCACATTTCTTTAATGGTAGTGATTATGGTTATTGAAAAATTAGAATGACCATTTATCTTCAACAAATAGATTATGAAATTTGGAATATTATTGAAGAAGGATATAAATCTCCCATGATAGTTAAAGAGAATGAACTTATTGTTAAAGAGAAGAAAGATTGGGATGAAAATGATAAAAGAAATTTTACGACTAATGCAAAAGCAATGAATATATTATTTTGTGCTCTAGATAGAAATGAATTTAATAGAGTCTCTACATGTAAAACAGCACAAAATATTTGGAGAACTCTTGAAATAACACATGAAGGTACAAATAGAGTTAAGGATACAAAACTCAATATGCTTAAACATGAGTATGAATTTTTTATGATGAAACCAAATGAATCTATAAAAGAAATGTATACTTGATTTATGAACATTATTAATGGTATGATTTCTCTTGGTGAAAATTTTAATGATGAAATTCTTGTCAACAAAATTCTTATGATACTTCCCAAGAGTTGAGCGCCAAAGGTGACCGCCATACAAGAGGCAAAAGATCTCTCTAAAGTGTCAATCGAAGAGCTTCTAGGGTCACTAATGACTTATGAAATGACTTAAAGAAATGAAGAGGAGGAAGAACCAAAAAGAGGAAGGAGTATTGCTTTAAAGTCTACCATGAAAGAAAACTCCAATGATAGTGAAGTAGAAAATGATGATGAAATTGCATATATTGCAAAAATAGTTACTAAACTACTCAAAAAAAAGAAATTTGAAAGGAGACAAAGGAAATGTGATCAAAAAGAAAATCTTTCCAAGAAAGATATTGAATGCTATGAATGCAAGAAACGTGAGCACATAAAACCGGATTGTCCACTTCTAAAGAAAAAGAAGAAGAAGGAAAAAAAGCTATGAAAGCCACCACTTGGGATCTAAGTGATGAAAGTGATTCGATAGAAGAATCAAATGGAAGTGACATTATGAACTTATGTCTCATGGCTGCTAGAGAAAGTAATAATGAGGTAAGTTCATCTTTTTCTACTTCTAGCACTTCAAATTTATCTTATGATGAGTTATTGTATGCATGTGATGAACTACAAAATGAATTAGCAAATCTTGGAAAGAAATATAAAGATTTGAAAAAGAAGTTTTCAAATATTTCTAATGAAAATGCTAGTTTGAAAAATGAAAATGATAATTTGAAAACTCAACTTACTTCTATATCTAAGAATGAAACAAATGATATATTGAGAAAAAGAGTTAAAGAGCTTACGAATACTTTATCTAAATTTACTTAAGGAAAGGAAAATTTAGATAAATTACTTGCTACTCAAAGATATGGTTTTAATAAAACCGGATTAGGTTACAAGGCTTGTCAAGGACAAAAGTTTTATAAAAATTATTTTGTAAAAAGTTCTCATCAAGGTAGTCCATTTATTACATGTTATTATTATGGTGGAAAGGGACATTATGCATGTGATTGTTCATTAAAAAGAAAATTGTTAGTTAGATCTAAAAATATTTTAGTTCCAAATGATTATAAATGGAAATGAAAATGTAACATTGTATCTATTTGGGTTCCTAAGGAAACATATGCTAACATTGTTGGACCCAAGAAAGTTTGGATACCAAAAATCAAAACCTAATTTATTTTTGTAGGAGATTTGTATGAAGAGCACCACAAGGAAGAATAAATGGTTTTTGGATAGTGGATTCTCAAGACATATGACGGGATATTACAAAAAGTTTAATTCAATTTCGAAAATAGATGGATGGTATGTGACTTTTGGAAACAATGCAAAAGGCAAGATTATTGGCATTGGAGAAATTGGTAACCCTAACTCCTTCATTATTGATAATGTTTTGTTTGTTGATGACTTAAAACATAATTTGCTTAGTATTAGTCAATTATGTGATAAAGGTTATAAAATTATTTTTCAAGATAACGCATGCAAGGTTTTTAATAAGAATAATACCTTAGTATTTGTTATCTTAAGAAATGAAAATGTATATACTATTGATTTTGATAATTTGGTTGAACAAAATGTGAAATGTTTGAGTACTTTACATGATGATTCTTGGTTATGGCATAGAAGGTTAGATCATTGTAACATAGATATAATTTCTAAACTTTCAAGAAAACAACTACTCATTGATCTACCTAAACTCAAATTTGATAAAGATAAAATTTGTGCTCCTTGTCAATTGGGAAAACAAAGAAAAATTTCTTTTAAATCTATAAATATAGTTTCTACATCTACACCTTTACAACTCTTACATTTAGATTTATTTGGGCTTTCTCAAATTGCTAGTCTTGGTGGAAAACTCTATGCTTTTGTTATTGTTGATGATTTTTCAAGATTTACTTGGGTATTATTTTTGACTCATAAGAATGAAGCATATTCTCAATTTTTAAAATTTTGTAAAAGAGTTCAAAATGAGAAAGGTTATATGATTTCAAAAAATAGAAGCGATCATGGTGGGGATTTTGAAAATAATGAATTTGAAAATCTTTGTAATACTTATAGATATGAGCATATTTTTTCTGCACCTAGAACTCCACAATAAAATGGAATTGTTGAAAGGAAAAATAGAACTTTACAAGAAATGGCTCGAACTATGCTTAATGAATATAAGCTACCTAAATATTTTTGGGCCGAAGCAGTTAATACAGCTTGTTATATTTTAAATCGAGTTCTTATTAGACCAATTCTTAACAAAACTCCTTTTGAACTTTGGTTTGATAGAAAACCTAAGATTGGTTGTTTTAAAGTGTTTGGATGTAATTGTTTTATTTTAAATACTAAAGATGATCTTGGTAAATTTGATATAAAATCGGATGAATGTATATTTTTAGGTTATTCTATTACTAGTAAGGCTTATAGAGTTTTTAATAAAAGAACTAATGTAGTTGAAGAATCTATGCATGTTATATTTGATGAAATTGATCCATTTTTGTAAAAAGTTATATATGATGATGTTGAGGATGATTTAGTTAATTTAAATATTAATAATAAGGAAAAAGAAATTGAAAAGCACCTAGTATAGAAAATTTTAATGAAACTCCACATAGTGATTTGCCAAAAATTTGGAAGTATAAATTTAGTCACCTTAAGGAACAAATTATTGGTAATCCTAGTGATTGTAGAAAGACTAGAAATCAATTGAAAAATATTTGTGAACACTTGTCTTTTATTTCTCAAATTGAGCCTAAAACTATTAATGATTCTATTAATGATGAAAATTGGGTTTTAGCTATGGAAGAAGAATTAAATCAATTTGAAAGAAATAAAGTTTAGGAATTAGTGCCTAAACCTAGTAATCACATGGTTATTGGAACCAAATGGGTATTTAGAAATAAACTTGTCGAATCCCGCAATATAATTAGAAATAAGGCAAGACTTGTAACTCAAAATTTCAATCAAGAAAAAGGAATAGATTATGGAGAGACTTTTGCTCCCGTAGCTAGACTTGAAGCTATTAGAATATTACTTGCATTTGCATCTCATATGAATTTCAAACTATTTCAAATGGTTGTTAAAAGTGCCTTTCTAAATGGTTTTATTGTTGAAGAAGTTTATGTTGAACAACTACCGGGTTTGAAAATGGGAAATATGTTGATCATGTTTACAAACTTTTAAAAGCTTTATATGGTTATATGGTTTGAAACAAGCCCCTAGATCATGATATGAAAGGTTTTCAAAATTTTTATTAGAAAATGGATTTTCAATGGGAAAAGTAGATAATACTCTTTTCACAAGAAAAGAAAATGATGATTTACTTATTGTTCAAATTTATGTAGATGACATTATCTTTGGAGCTACCAATGAATCTTTTATGTGAAAAATTTGCTTCATTTATGCAAAATGAATTTGAAATGAGTATGATGGGTGAGTTAAATTTCTTTCTTGGTGTTCAAATAAAACAACTCAAAGAAAGAATTGTGATAAATCAAGCTAAGTACACTAAAGAGTTACTAAAAAGATTAAGGATGGATAATTCTAAGATTATGAGAACTCCTATGAGTACCTCAGTCAAACTTGATGAAGATATTAATGGAAAACCTATAGACATCAAGTTATATAGAGGTATGATTGATAGTTTATTGTACTTAACTACTAGTCGTGCCGATATCATATTTAGTGTTTGTTTGTGTGCTAGATTTCAAATAAATCCAAAAGAATCTCATTTGCATACCGTCAAAAGAATTCTTAAATATCTTAAAGGAACTATAAATGTGGGATTATTTTATCCTAGAGGAACCTCCTTTGAACTTACTAGTTATTCGGATGCGAATTTTGGAGGATGTAAATTAGATAGAAAAAGTACTAATGGAACTTGTCATTTTCTTGGAAAATCTTTAGTTTCTTGGGCTAATAAGAAACAAAATTCAGTTGTCTTATCTACGGCCGAAGCGGAATATATAGCCGTGGGAAATTGTTGTGTACAAATTTTATGGATGAAACACACCTTACTAGACTTTGGATTTAAATATGAACACATTTCTATTAAGTGTGATAATACTAGTACCATCAATATTTCTAAGAATCCTATTCAACACTCAAGAACGAAACATATTGATATTAGACATCATTTCTTGAGAGATCATGTTCAAAAAGGTGATATAACACTAGAATTTGTAAATACCAAATATCAACTAGCGAATATTTTTACAAAACCCCTTAATGAAAAAAGATTTTGTTTTATTAAAAGAGAACTTGGTCTTATAAACTCAAGTATACAGTTTGCATCAATTCATTTTTGAAAGGGAAAAGTTTCTAAATATTTTTCATGCATATATTGAGGGGGAGCTTATATAGTTTTATCTTTTTGATGATGTCGAAAAGGGGGAGAATTTACATGGTATGTGCTTAATGAATATCTTGCATTGCATATTTGTTTTGTTATCACCAAAAAAGGGGAGATTGTTAGCCTCAAGATTTCATATTTATTTCGATAATGCCAAAACAAATTAAAATTACTATATATATATTTATTTAATAAATAATATGAATAAATTATAATATTAAGTTTATTGTTTAACTACATACATTATATGTACTAGATTGTGAAACTGTCAAATTAAACATGTGTGTAGTAAATTAATTATATCTTACTATAGAAAAGTCAAAAAAATTATAAAGTCAATTTTATATGAAACTACACTCAAATATCTTTATTTTGATATATAATTCATTATATATATTATTTTGTATTAAAGCAGTTTATTATATCAATCTCATATATTATTTTCTGAAAAAGTTATTCTTAAAATCTGCACGATATTTGTTTTAATTAGTAAAATACAACTTATAATATAAATAAAATTCTAAAATAAATTTATTTGTAAAGTAGACGTGCTGAGCTTTAAATAAATATATTATTTGCACATTTTACACTTATAGATTGTTAGATATAAGTTTTCAAAGTTGGCCATTCTACAGAGTTACACTGTTAGTAGACAAAATGAGTATACTACAGTATTTTTATCATATATCAAAATATAAAAGTTAAATTTGCACGAATCCAATTGTGAATGAAAGCAGACATTATAACATTTTCAAAAATATATAATTTGTTATTTTTGAATAAAAATTCAAATTTATAGACAATTTTGAACTTGGCCAACAACTTTTGACAAAAGCAATTTTACAGTCTAACATGTTGATGAACTTTTTGTCATTTCTCTCAAACGGCACACTATAATTCAATGATTCTTTTTGCATTTAAAAACAAACTCACTGAGGAGTATCCAAGAATTGTTTAAGATTTTTTGAATATTCAGAGCTATTTTATTTGAATTTTTGAAATGAGCCAATGTATAATTATTGTTGAGAAATGATTTTTATCTTTCACAAAGGCCAACGTCTCCTTTGTGTTTTTGCCTATAAAAGGAGCAAAGATTGAAGGGAGAAAGACACAATAACAAGCTCTCAAAGTCTCTTCAATCTCTCTCTAATTCTTTGTGCTATATTGTTTATTACTAGATCAAAGGGTGCATAGAGGAAATTATTTTATTCTTGAGAGTGTCTCTTTGAAGTGAGATCATTTTGTACATGAGTGGTGGCTAATCCTACTTAAGAAGAATTGCTACATTTCTACTTTATCTTCATTACAATTTGTATTGGTGTTTAAAGCTCATAGAATCAAAGGCTTTGTAATCGGGATTTCTTGTCTCTGTTAAGTGCAAGAGACTTTGTTTGTATTCGGGATTTCTTGCCGTCGTCAAGTGCAAGAGACTTACTGGAACCTCGGCTAGTTGGAGCTTGAGGAGTGGATGTAGACTTGGGTAGCAAGTCGAACCACTATAAAAGAGTTTACATCTTTTATCCTACTCTCTTTACTTTACTTAAAATTGTTTTATATTTATTATTTGGTTAATTATATTAGTTTATTTGATTCAATATTTTTATTGTTTTTAATTTTTTCACACATTTAGTTTCTGCGATAAAACCCAATTCACCCCCCCTAGGTTGCCTTTTGGGACAACAACCCCGGCCCCGTGGCTCTCACGATCGGAGGTGTCCTCCATCTCACGATCGGAGACATCACATACATATCAAACGGCCATCTCCCGATCAGAGGAATCCTCTGTCTTACAATCGGGCTCAACTCAATCACATGTCACGCTCCCGGTCGGAGGCATCCTCCATCTCACGACCAGAGCAACCCAGCCTCATCACATAGCATAACTCCCCACATGTCAAGTCAAACAAGTATATACATATGCATGCAGAGTCAAGTCACAAAAATCGATAACAATATACTAACATGGCTCACTATCCATTTATAAAACAATTAACATATATCCCAAAATAATACAAGCCAAAATACAATAAGAGTCAACAAATGTATCATGCTAGAGAAAACATAGTGTAAAATGCATGCATAGAGAGGGTATCGTTACTCACAGTATGGATTGAATCAAAAGTACAGTCCCAGATCACCTCACCCAACTTGGTGGTCTGGGTGTGCCTCTGTTGACGAATCTGCAATTAAGCCACACAAAACTGTCACTATTGCCAAATTCAGTACAAGAACAAACTCGAAAATCTCAAACCGGCCCAAATCCCAACCTGGTGCCTTGGCACGCATCTCGAGGCATCACTATCCATCGCCAGAACCCACACACCTTACTAAAACTCAACAATTTTACTCAACAACCCTTAATAATAATGAACCAATCTTCCCAACCCTCGAATTGGAATGAACTGGCCTCCAAAACTCTCAAACTGGCCTAACCTGGGCTAAAACTATCTCAAACTCAACTCGATTGGCCATGAAACCCTCAAAAATTGATCTAGAAGGCCCAAAAACCCTAGGAACCGGTCTGAACTGGCCGAAAAAGTCTTAAACCAGCTCTGAACCGGACCAAAAATCCTAATCCTAAGCATCGGTCCACAAACTGAGCCCGATTCACCTTGAACTGGATGTCCAAATTTCATGATTAGCTAGGGTTTATCATGTTCAACCAAGAACTGGTTCAACTTCTCCAAGAACCGGTCTAAAAATGGGTGAACCGACGGCCGAAGGGTGCTACACTAAACCGGTCGGTTCACCTCAAACCGGTCATCCAAAATTTCTTGAACCCATTTGGTCTGATAGTCCTCTTCCCAATGGACCGAGAACCAGTTCAATTGCCCAAAGAACCGGCTGAAGGGCCTTGAACCGGCCGGTCAAACCTAGCCAGTTCACTTGCCCAAAAACCCTAATTCTTAATATTTAATTAAATAATTTCAGTTTATTCTATCCCTCCTATCCCCAATCTGCCCTTATCCCAACTTCCCTTATCCTCAGGGATAGCCTATTCCATCCTCCGTTGAGTAAACCTAGATGGGTTGACTCGCCTTTAGCAACTCAAGGTCGAGTTGACTCATCGAGTCAACTCAGCTCAACCTTCCGGGCCTACTTGAGTTTGGGCCGACCGGCGGACCCATCACCCCTCCAACCAGGTCGGGCTTGGCCCGAGCCAGCCCAGCCCAACCCGGGCAGGACCTAGACTTCCGAGTCTTGTCTTCTCTATTCAGTGTGTAACGACACCCGGTCGCCAAAAAACCACAAAACCTCCAAGAAATGTCTTACCTCGTTGTGACAATGCCTAGAAGACGAAGCTCCAAGCCTGGCGAGCTTCACAAGCCTTTAACTCGTCCAATTTCCCGATCAAAACCTAGAACCCAACTTGAACTCCCTCACAGAACTGTCGGACCACCAGCCCCCTTCAACCCCAAAATCCCCCTATCTTGCACGAAAATAGAAATTAGATAGGGGTTTGGGTTTGACCAACTAAATAGGCCAAACAAAGAAATCTAAGGCAAAAGGTGGCAATCTGTCGGTGCATGTTAATCGCACCAATCGGTGGCCGATTGAATTTTTTTTTTCGGCTATAACATTCTTCCCCCCTTAAGAAAAATTCATCCTCGAATTTTGAAACAAGAAAGTAATTTACATACCAAACAAGTGTAGGTATCTTTGGTGCATAACTTTTTCAGACTCCTAGGTGACCTCTTCAGAGGTCTGACTCCTCCATAGCACTTTCATCGAAGGCACCTCTTTCAAGTGAAGCTGCTTTACCTATCGATCCAGAATAGCTATTAGTTCTTCCTCATACAATAAATCTCGGTTTAGCTGTACATCCTGCAGCGAGATCACGTGCGAAGGGTCTGGTATGTACTTCTTCAGCATAGAAACATGGAACACAAGATGCACCATCGACAACTCTGGAGGAAGAGCCAAACGATACGCTACAGCTCTAACCTGATTCAGAATCTCGTACGGACCGATGTAACGGGGGCTGAGCTTACCCCTCATGCCAAATCTGACCACCCCTTTCATCGAGGAAACTCTTAGGAAGACATGGTCTCCAACAGCAAACTCCAAAGGGCGACATTGGTGGTCTACATAAGCCTTCTGTCTGCTCTGAATCGCAGACAGTCTCTCCTTAATCAACTACACTCTATCCACCGCTTCTCGAACCAAATTCGGTCCTAGTAAACTAGACTCCCTGACTTCAAACCAACCAATTGGAGATCTACATCACCTACCATATAAAGCCTCAAATGGTGCCATCTATATGCTGGACTGATAGCTATTATTATACGCAAACTCAATTAAAGGAAGGTACTAACTCCATCCGCCTCCAAAATCCATGACACAAGCCTGCAGCATGTCCTCCAAAATCTGTATCGTCCTCTCTAACTGTCCATCTGTTTGTGGATGGAATGCCGTATTCAAGTCCAATCAGGTCCCCAGGGCTTCCTAAAACGCCCTCCAAAACTGAGAGGTAAACTGGGATCCCCTATTAGAGATGACAGATAGAGGTACTTTATGTAACTGCACGATCTCATTCACATATAACTGAGTATACTGTGTCACACTATAACTTGTCTTAACTGAAAGAAAATGTGTGGTTTTCGTCAGCTGATCAATAACAACCCACATAAAGTCATACTCACCAGTAGTACGGGGAAGTCCAGTGACAAATCCATGGCAATGCCTTCCCACTTCCACTCTGGTATCTCTATCCGCTGATATAGCCCTGTTGGTCTTTGGTGCTCAGCCTTAACCTGTTGACAGGTCAAGTATCTCAAAACAAAGTCGGCTACATCTCTCTTCATCCCCTCCCACCAGTAAAACTATTTTAGATTTTGATACATCTTGGTGGCACTAGGGTGGATAGTGTATCTAGAACTGTGTGCTTCTCACAAAATCGTTTGTCACAAATCACCCACATCCAGCACACATAATCGCTTCCCACAACGGAGTACCCCCTCCGCGTCTACCTAGAACTCTGTGCTCTTACCTGCCTGAACTTCCTCCCTAAGCTTGCGTAGTCTAGCATCCTTGCCCTGGTCTTCCTTGATTCTGTCAATCAAGGACAACTGTACATGTAACTGCGCCAGCAGTCGCCCAGTATCTTCCACCTCTAACTGTATCTTGTCACCATGTAAACTGTGCAGTGATGCTACCAGAGGTCATCTCACCGGAATAATATGAGCTAAGCTCCCCATAGACTTCCTACTTAAAGCATCGGCAACAACATTCGCCTTCCTGAGGTGGTACAAAATCGTACAGTCGTAATCCTTAAGAAACTCTATCCACCTTCGCTACCTGAGCGTCAGATCCTTCTGATCGAATATATACTTCAAACTCTTATGATCTATGTATACCTCACACGGCTCACCATACAGATAATACCTCCAGATCTTAAGCACGAAAACCACTACTACAAGTTCTAAGTTGTGGGTAAGGTAGTTCTGCTCATGCTTCTTCAACTGTCGGGAGGCATAAGCAATCACTCGTCCGTGATGCATCAGAATGCATCCTAACCCCACCCAAGAGGCATCACAATAAACAGAAAACCCACAGGTCCCTGTGGGCAAAGCTGGTACAGGTGCAGTGGTCAAATAGTCCTTGAGCTTCTATAAGCTTTTCTCTCATGTCTCAGACCATTGGAACTTGACCCCATTCTAGGTCAATCTAGTCAACGAAGTAGCTATCCTCAAGAAGTCCTGTACAAAATGTCTATAGTAACCTACTAATCCCAAGAAACTATGAATCTCTGTGATGGATGAAAGTCTGGCCATCACTGCATTGCCTCTACTTTGTGGGCATCCACTGATATCCCCTCTCTAGATACAATGTGCCCCAAGAATGCCACACTGTCACGCCAAAACTCGCATTTCAAAAAGTTGGCATACAACTAATGCTCGCTTAATGTCTGCATGACCTCTCGCAAGTGTGTGCTATGCTCCTCCTCACTCCTTGAATATAAAAGAATATCATCGATGAAGACAATAACAAATCTATCCAAGAAGGCCCGAAATACCCTGTTCATCAAATCCATAAAAGCTGCAGGTGCATTCGTCAGCCCAAAAGACATCACCAAGAACTCATAATGTCCATATCGAGTCTGAAAAGTAGTCTTAGGAATGTCCTCATGTCAGACCCTCAACTGGTGGTTCTCGGATCAAAGATCTATCTTAGAAAAATGGCTAGCTCCACTCAACGGATCAAACAGATTATCAATCCTCAGTAGCAGGTACCGGTTACGCACCGTAACCTTATTAAGCTGTTAGTAGTCAATACAAAGCCTCAAGGAACCATCATTCTTCCTGATAAATATAACTGGTACTCCCCAAGGAAAGGTACTCGGCCTAATGAAGCCCTTGTCCAACAAATCCTGGAGCTGCTCTTTAAGCTCCCTAAGCTCCGTTGGAGCCATACAATACGGAGGTATAGAAATCGGCTGAGTACCTGGCAATAGGTCAATGCAAAACTCTATCTCCCTCTCCGGTGGTAGGCTTGGCAGCTTCTCAAGAAAAACATCTGGATACTCCCTAATTACGAACACCTGGTCCAACTGTGGCCTCTCCAACTGCATGTCCAAAACAGTCGCCAGGAATCCCCGACACCCCTAGCTGAGTAACCTCTGAGCCCTCATGAAAGATATGATAAGGGCTGGAGTCAAGGAATAGTCACCCTGATAAATATACGAGGCCTCTCCTGGCAGATCAAAACTCACTGCCTTAAGATGACAGTTCAGGGTGGCATAACATGACGCTAACCAATCTATACCCAAAATCACATCGAACTCCAACATATCCAATAAACTCAAGCTCACCATAGAGTTTTTATTAGCAATCCTAATCGAGCCGGATCTAAATACAAGAGTCGCCTAGATCGACTTTTCGACTAGAGTCACTACAAAAAATGGATGCTCAACGGTTCTGGCTATCTATCAAATCAGTCCGAAAAACTCATAGACACATATGAATAAGTAGAGCCAGGATCAAACAGGGCATAAGCCTTTAGAGAATAGAGTGAAATCATACCTGTAATCACTGCATTAGACGCCTGAGTGTCCTGTTGTGTCAAGGCATATACACAGGCCTGTCCTCGGCCCTGTCCTCTGCCGCCTATCTCTTGACCACATGCACCTGACGGCTCCGCCCTCGTCTGCCCCCTAGGTTGTGATGTAGTTCCCGCTGTCAAAATATCCTCTGATGAATGCTGACAATCCCTCACCAAGTGTCCCTAATGCCCATAATGATAACAGGCTTCTATCCCTCGGGCAACCCCTTGCGGGCAATCTCTAGCCACGTGGCCTGGCTGGCCATATGTGTAATAGGTCCTTGTAGCTCTGGTGGTCTCTTGGGAGAACGTGCAATCCCTAGCCACGTGGCCCTACTAGCCACATCTATAAGAAGCCCCTGTCGTCTTAGGACACTGTCTTGAATGTACTCAGTTGCATTTGACACAGTTGGGAGCAGAAGACGCATGACTACCTGATTGGGTTGTACTACCCGATGATTGTCTATTGCCCGAACCCCTATGCCACAAACGCTGATGGCTACGAGCTTCCTAGAACTAAAGCTGCCGCTGTAGGAACCCTCAATCTTTGCCCTTTTTTGCCGTCCCTTCCAAAATCTACTCAAGTGCCCCAAAACCCTCAAAAAATTGGGCACTCTCTACTGCATGAGCATAACTAACAAGTCCTATTTGTGATCCCAACACTACCAATAAGGAAAGAGCCAATCCCCGAATAAATCTCACAACCTGTGCCTTATCATCGGGAATATGTCCAATAGCATACCGGGATAAGCGTATGAACTGCTCCTCATACTCGAAAACTGTCATACCAGGGGTCTGTACCAATCTCTCGAACTCAACAGCCAACTCCACTTGCCAGCTAGTGGGCAAGAATCTCTCTATAAACTCCCTGCAAAACTCCTCCCAGGTCAGAGGAGTTGCATCTGTCAATCTGGCAAGCAATAACTGGTCGTACCATGCCTTAGCCACACCCCTAAATCTAAAAGCAGCTAGATCCACTCGTCGGAGGTCAGAACACTGTAAAATTTGAAATATACCATCCAAAGCATCCAAGAACTCATGGGGATCCTCCGTTGCAATCGACCCAAAAAAAATAGGATGATCTAGCCCCAGAAAATCCCAAAAGTATATGTCAAAACCCAACTGCTGTTGTACCGGTGCTAAATTGGCTAGAGTGGTGGGGGTGCTGGCTGGCGCGCTAGCTGGGGCCGATGATGCCGGTGCTGCCCCTATAAGAGTGGTGGTAGTACTTGCTTGTCCACTAACAGGGGTAGACTGCCTATCCATTCCAGCCCCACTCCCTGCGATATCTTTAATACTCTTCTGGAGTCCCTAAATGCCCTCCAAAATGCCTGTCAGCAATCCAGGCAACACACTCAAATATAGACCCACTGCCGTCTCACGAGCTGGACTCGTCGTTCTCCCATGCTCCCTGGCATTCCCTCTTCCTCCAATTGGAGGTGGGGCTGCTAAGTCTGCGGTGTCTTCATGCACCCTGGGGTCTACTGTCTCTATAAGAGGAGTACGTGCATCTCTCAGAGGATCCATCTACATAGATCAACAGAATTAGAACAATACCAAAAATATAGGGCACAAGGAATTTAGGAGATTAAACCAATATATCCTAAAAGATCCCTAGAAGTCCTTCTGTTATGAAAGTGGGGCCATCACCCTTATAACAGAAGCAGTACCAAGAACCTTACTCCCCTATCCTCAGAAACCTAGAACTCTGATACCAATTTTATCACGACCCAGCTCGGGGTCCATGATCGGCACTAGAGTCCATGACCTTAGTCAGCCTAATAATAATGAAATCATAACCAGAGATTAAACAATCCATATATATATACATCATGCAATCCAAATATAAACAGGATCCTATCTGAGGAATACAAGGAGCACTAGAGTACAAACATAGATAAACAAAAGAACATGCCCGTACATCGATCGACTCAGATAGCGCAAATCTAGAACACTACTATCTGGTGCACGAACGGTCAACTCGATCTGAAAAGATAATAAGGTGTGAGTCGCGAAACTCAATGAGTAAGGACTATACCTAAACTATGCATGGTGGAATATGTATCACATAATCAGACCAAAACGTACCCATACATACATATACAATGAGCAATGTCAACATTCAATAATATGTGGGAGCACAACAAATCCCACCACGATACCCTGGCCTCGTGGCTTTCACGATCGGAGACATCACATACATATCAGACGGCCATCTCCCGATTAGAGGAATTCTCTATCTCATGATCGGCCTCAACTCAATCACATGTCACGCTCCCGGTCAGAGGCATCTCCATCTCACGACCGGAGCAACCTAACTTCATCACATAGCATAACTCCCCACATGTCAAGTCAAACAAACATATACATATGCATGCATAGTCATGTCACAAAAATCGATAACAATATACTAACATGGCCCACTATCCATTTATAAAACAATTAACATATATCCCAAAATAATACAAGCCAAAATACAGTAAGAGTCAACAAATGCATCATGCTAGAGAAAACATAGTGTAAAATGCATGCATAGAGAGGATATCGTCACTCACAGTATGGGTTGAATCAAAAGTACAATCCCAGATCACCTCACCCGACTCGGTGGTCTAGGTGTGCCTTTGCTGACAAATCTGCAATCAAACCACACAAAACTGTCACCATCGCCAAATTCGACACAAGAACAAACTCGAAAATCTCAAACCGGGCCTAAATCCCAACCTAGTGCCTTGGCATGCATCTCAAGGCACCACTATCCATTGTTGGAACCCACATGCCTCACTAAAAGTCAATAATTTTACTCAACAACCCATAATAATAATGAACCAACCTCCCCAACCCTTGAACCGGAATGAGCCAGCCTCCAAAACTCTCAAACCGGCCTAACCCGGGCTAAAACTACCTCAAACTCAACTCGATTGGCCACGAAACCCGTAAAAATGGATCCAGAAGGCCCAAAAACTTTGGGTGGGTACCGGTCTGAACCAGCCGAAAAGGCCTTGAACTAGCCCTGAATCGAACTAAAAACTCTAATCCTAAGCACCGGTCCACAAACTGAGCCCGGTTCACCTTGAACCAGATGTCCAAAAATCTCTAAATTTCATGATTAGCTAGGTTTTATCATGTTGAACCAGGAACTGGTTCAACTTCTCCAATAACCAATCTAAAAATGGGTGAACTGGCCAACCGAAGGGTGTTACACTAAACTGGCCAGTTCACCTCGAACCGGTCATCCAAAATTCCTCAAACCCATTTAGTCTGATAGCCCTCTTCCCAATGGACCGAGAACCGGTTCAGTTGCCCAAAGAACTAGCCAGTCAAACCTAGCCGGTTCACTTGCCCAAAAACCCTAATTCTTAATATTTAATTAAATAATTTCAGTTTATTCTATCCCCCTATTCCTAATCTGCCCTTATCCCAACTTCCCTTATCCTCAAGGATAGCCTATTCCATCCCCCACTGAGTCAACCCAGATGGGTCGACTTGCCCTTAGCAACTCAAGGCCGAGTTGGCTCGCCGAGTCAACTCGGCCCAGCCTTCCGAGCCTGCTCGCAGGCCAGACGTGGACCTATCACCCCTCCAGCCTGATCGGGCCTGGCCCGAGCCGACCCAGCCCAACCAGGGCAAGACCCGGACTTCTGGGTCTAATCTTCTCTACCCGGTTACTCAAGTCTCAGACCTGAGTGCCGTAAAGGCACCTGGTCGCCAGAAAAACCACGAAACCTCCAAGAAATGGCTTACCTCGCTGTGATGACACCCGGAAGACAAAGCTCCAAGCCCGGCAAGCTCCACAAGCCTTTAACTCATCAAAACCGTCGGACCACCGGTCCCCTTCAACTCCAAAATCCCCCTCTCTCTTGCACGAAAACAGAAATTAGATAAGGGTTTGGGTTTGGCTGACTAAATAGGCCAAACAAACGAAAAAATCCAAGGCAAAAAGGTGGCAATCCGTCGATGCATGTTAATTTGCACCAATCGGCGGCCGATTGATTTTTTTTCGGCTATAACACTACCGCTACTGCTCAGAACGAAATCTGGAAGGTGGAGGAAAAAAGAATGAGTATATAACTTAGTAAATAACAGTACTATCTGGACATGCTAGGACAGGAGCCATAATCATTCAAAACACAAGTATCATCTCAAGTATAGCATAGTTTACGAAAAGTCACATTTGCCTCAGAGAACACATGTAATTTCATATGCACAGTTAGGATCAGAAAATCAAAAATCTGTCGGAGTATCGGAATGTACCACATATCACGTATAAGAACCAGAGCCTTACAAGGACCCAGGGCATTCCCCGCACGCTACAGCGACCCACTGTCCGCAGGCTGAGCCCCTAGCATCCGCATTAGAATCAGAGTCACATATGGATCCATGGCACTTCTCGCACGCGACGGTGGCCCACCGTCCAACAGTTGAGCCCCTGGCATCCCGTATCTGAATCAGAGTCATATATCATATCATTGGACCCAAGGCACTCCCCGCACGCTACAGTGGCCAACTGTCCGGTGGCTGAGCCCCTGGCACCCCATACCAGAACCAGAGTTGGAACCAAAAAACTGGAATCGCATAAAAACTCATGACAAATTAACCTTTAAAAATGTATGCATCACTAAGGCAGGTATATAATGGATTACAGAATAATTCAAGCTATTGTACTTTAAAACAGATAAATTCAAGTCCCAGAATTTAATACCACATTTCAAAAATCAGAACACAGCAGTTAACAGAAAACCATAATGCAAACACATGTACAAAGAGTACTGTCACTCATCGGACACGTCAAAATCGGGTACAATCACCAAAACATAAGTCAAAATAAAACTGGATTTCTCCCAAAAGACTCACTCATCGGAAGTGGCTTGGGACTTCCCCCATGTCTTGGCTCTTGACACGTATCTCGAGACACCACTAACCCACTTTAAAACCCACGCGACTCACTAACATTCAACGTTCTACTTAACCACCCTCAAATTTATGGAGTTCGCCTCCATAACCCTTGAACTGTAGCGAACCAGCCTCCAAAACTCTTGAACTGACTTAACCTGGTTCAAAACTACCCCCAACTCAACTCAATTGGCCACGAAACTCTCAAAATTAGATTCAGAAGACCCAAAACCTTAGGAACTACCCTGAACCAGCCAAGAACCTCTCAAAACTAAGCTGAACCGGGCCAAAAACCCTAATCCTAAGCATCGGCAAGCGAATCGAGCCTGGTTTACCCCGAACTGAACATCCAAACATCACCAAATTTCATGACTAGCTAGGTTTCATAATTTTGAACTGGGAACCGGTTCAACTTCCTCAAGAACCGGCCTAAAAGTTGGTGAACCGACCACCCAAAGGACATCGCACAAAACTGGCCAGTTCACTGTGAACCAACCATCCAAAATTTTCCAAAACCACCTGGTCTGACAGCCCTTGTCTCACTGAACCGAGAATCGGTCCATTTGCCCAAAAAACTGGCTAGAAGAGCCTCGAACTGGCCAGTCAAACCTTCGGCCCACCTTGGCCGGTTTACCCCTCCAAAACCTTAATCCCCTAATCAGTTTATTTAATTCCACTATTATCCCAATCAGCCCTTATCCCTTCCAATTTGATCCTCGGGGATAGCATATCTCCAATTTCATTCTGAGTCAACTCGAATGAGTTGACTCACCTCACTTTAAAATAGAGGGCTAAGTTGACTCGCTGAATCAACTTGGCCCGATCTCGGGGCTAACCGGCTTGGGCCACCCACGACCCTGGCCTGTGCACCCCCCTCCTAGGCTGGCCAGCGACTCACGACCGCAAGCCTGCAACCCTGCTGGGCAGAGCCCGGGCCAAACCTTGTACGAGACCCGGACCCATCCGAGTCCCGTCTTCTTCACCCAACGGAGACCCGAACACCCTATAACCCCTAGAACCCAGAAAATCCAAAATTTCCAAGTTTTGAAGCTCACTTGAAGGAATTGAAGCTCTCCAACGAAGGTTTCGAACTTCTCGAACTGTTTCTTGAGCTTTAATCAGAGAGATTTAATTAAAATTTCTAAAATTTTCTGGAATCTTACCATCGGTGCCGCGGCCTTCCCAGCTCCAAATTCTTCCTCTCTCTCACTTAGTCCTTTCAATTGAGCACACCCCCAGGCTTGTATCTCAATCACGCATATGTACCCAGAAGCTCATCCAATGTCTCGCTCTCATTGGAGCGACTTGGCTCGAGGAGCTTCGGCTAGGTTCCGGCTGAAAATTTTTGCCCCTGTCACAATTCGAACTTCTAACTTGTCTTTTCTCATAGTTATCCCCCTTCCCATTTCTAGACCAGTCCCCGAACTTCACTCTTCTCACACCCTAAGCCCTTCATCTTTTAATTCTTTGCCGACTACCCCTGAATTTCTGAAATTGACCCCAGATTTTTGCCAAACTTTACAAACCACCCTAGAACCTTTAAATTATTCATTAACACCCCTAAACTCATTAATTTAAAATTTCCCCAAATAAAAATATGGGTTATTACATTCTTTCCCCCTTATAAAAATTTGTACTCGAATTTTAATATTAACCAAGCAAGAACTGCTCATCTGAGTCTCCCAGACCGACTCTCAAACTAGAGTCACTGAGAAAACTAATACTCTTACAATTCCAGTTATTTACCCAATCAGGCCAGAAACTCGTCAACACAACGAATAAATAAAACTAGAACCGAATAGCACACAGGTCTCTAGAAAATAAATAGAAATCATACCTATAGCCGTAATAGGCGCCTGGCCACCATTCCCATCTCTGTCATCTCTTCCTTGATCACGTGAGGCTGACGGCTCCCCAACTGTTTGCCCCTCGGTCTGTGACGTAGTGCCTACGGTCAGAACAGCTCCTGACGAACGTGGGCAATCTCTTGCTACATGTCCCTACTGCCCACAATGATAATAAGCTCTTGTCACTCGAGTGGCCTTTCGAGAAAACGGGTAACTCTGGACCACATGACCTCGCTATCCGCATCCACAACAACTCACCCACTGCCAGCTCCAGGGCCTAGGATCACCACATGTAGGGACAGTAATCGGCAACTGCCTACTAAAGGAGCCTTCGCATCCAAAACACCGATGACCACAAAACGATGACCTCCTCCCCCTCAGGCTGAACCTACTGCTAACTACTCCTTTCCTCATAAACCTCCTCCTTGTATGTCACCGCATCGAGGTCGTCATCACTGGAATAGTAGGAGTGCCTGATCGGATGCCAACTGGAACTGACGTCCTGCCACTACCTCGCAAAGAGCAGTAATACTGCTTAGCGATCGTCTGGTTGATGCTAGCCACCTGCTCTTATCCACCTCACTCTTAGTAAGGGCTGCTACCACCCTCTATAATTCCCGAATATCCACTATCAACCCGACCACTATGTCAGTGAGCATTGTCAAACCCCGACTAGTAACTAACTCTTGAGTCCATCTCTCCACCCTCCTATGTCCTTTACCTCGCCATTTACTTAGAATCAGAGGAGGGGCAGATCCACCTACAGAATCTCCTGACGTCCCTGAATCCTCACGAGGAACCATGTACACATCGACCGGCGAATCCATCTAGACACGAAATATAAAGATCAAAAAGGTATCGAAAAGATCGACACAGAGGAATCGAAGTGCTGATGCCAAACATACCCTAAAAAGTCTTTGGCAGTCCTTCTATTATGAGAGTGGGGCCATTCACCATCATAGCAAAAGCACTACCAAAGAATCTTGCTACAGTACTCCCACATCAAAACCTTGCTATGATATCACTTCTGTCACGTCCCAACCTGGGAGCGCGATCGGTACTAGGATTGACATACCAACCCTAGTAAGCCTCTGACCAGAACAAAGCAGATAAAGCATTTCATCGGAACACCATCAATATACATAATAAAATCACGCCTAACTATACATGGAGTGTCTAAAGTACAAAAAGTAAATATACAGAAAGTGCCCGTACAATCAAGTCAGTGTAACAGTGGCGAAACCATCACAGGAGCTACCGCTGCCACTCAGAACCGAAATCTGGAAGGTGGGGAAAAAAAGAATGAGTATATAACTTAGTGAATAACAGTACTATCTGGACATGCTGGGACAAGAATCGTAATCATTCAAAACACAAGTATCATCTCAAGTATGACATAGTTTACGAAAGTCACATTTGCCTCAAACAACACATGTAGTTTCATATGCACAGTCAGGATCTAAAAATCAGAAATCTATCAGAGTATCGGAATGTACCACATATCACGTATCAGAACCAGAGCCATACAGGGACCCAGGGCACTCCCCACACACTACGGCAACCCACCATTCGCCAGTTGAGCCCTTGGCGTCCACATCAGAATCAGAGTCACATATGGATCCAGAGCACTTCCCGCACGCGACGGCAGCCCACCATCTGACGGTTGAGCCCCTGGCATCCCGTATTCGAATTAGAGTCACATATCATATCATTGGGCCCAAGGCACTCCCTGCACGCTACGGCAGCCAACTGTCCGACGGCTGAGCCCCTGGCACCCCATATTAGAACCAGAGTTGGAACTAGAAAATCGAAATCACATAAAAAGTCACAAAAAATTAACCTTTAAAAATGTATGCATCACTGAGGAAGGTATATAATGGATTACAAAAATAATTTCAAGCTTATCATACTTTAAAACAGATAGATTCATGTCCTAGAATTTAATACCACATTTCAGAAATCAAAACACAGCAGTTAACAGAAAACCATAATGCAAACACATGTAGAGAGAGTATTGTCACTCACCAGACACGTCAAAACCAGGTACTAACTCTCAAACAGATGGGTCAGTGGTCGAAACGAACCTTCTCTAGAGTATCTACAATCACCAAAACATAAGTCAGAACTAAAACCAGATTTACTCCTAAAAGACTCACTCATTGGAAGTGGCCCGGGACTTGCCCCATGTTTGGGCTCTTGACATGCATCTCGAGACACCACTAACCCACCTTAAGACCCATGCGACTCACTAACATTCAACGTTCTACTTAACCACCCTCAAATTTATGGAGCTCGCCTCCATGACCCTTGAATCGTAGCGAACTGGCCTTCAAAACTCTCGAATTAACTTAACCTAGTTCAAAATTACCCCCAACTCAACTAAATTGGCCACGAAACTCTCAAAATCAGATTCGGAAGGCCCAAAAACTTTAGGAACCACCCAAAACCGGCCAAGAACCTCTCAAAACTAAGCTAAACCGGGCCAAAAACCTTAATCTTAAGCATCGGCACGTGAACCGAGCCCGATTTACCCTAAATCGGACATCCAAACATCACCAAATTCCAAGACCAGCTAGGTTTCATCATTCTGAACTGGGAGCCGGTTCAACTTCCTCAAGAACCGGCCTAAAAGTTGGTGAACCAACTGCCCAAAAGATACCATACAAAACCAGCTGGTTCACTATGAACCGGCCATCCAAAATTTTCCAAAACCACTTGGTCTGACGACCCTCATCTCATTAAACTGGGAACTGGTCCATTTGCCCAGAAAATTGACTGGAAGAGCCTCGAATTGGCCGGTCAAACCTTCAGCCCACCTTGGCCAGTTCACCCCTCCAAAACCCTAATCCCCTTTTCCAGTTTATTTAATTCCACTATTATCCCCAATCAGCCCTTATCCTTTCCAATTATATTCTCGAGGATAGCATATCCTCGATTTCATTCTAAGTCAACTCAGATGAGTTGACTCGCCTCACTTTAAAATAGAGGGCCGAGTTGACTCGGTGAGTCAACTCGGCCTGATCTCGGGGCTAACCGACCTGGGCCACCGGCGGCCCTAGCTCGTGCACCCCCCTCCTGGGCTGGCCCACGGCTCAGGACCACGGGCCTACAACCTTGCTGGGCCGAGCCTAGTTCCAACAGCCTAGGCCGACCCTTGTACGGGACTCGAACCCATTTGGGTCCCGTCTTCTTCACCCAACGGAGACCCGAACACCCTGTAACACCTAGAACCTAGAAAATCCAAAATTTCCAAGTTTTGAAGCTCACTGAAATGAATAAAAGCTCTCCAATGAAGGTTCTAAACTTCCCGAATTGTTTCTTAAGCTTTAATTCGGAGAGATTTAATTAAATCTCCAAACTTTTCTGGAATCTTGCCGTCGGTGCTCCGACCTTCCCAACTCCAGATTCTCCCTCTCTCTCACTTAATCCTTTCAATTGAGCACACCCCTAGGCTTGTATCTCAGCCACGCACATACACCCAAAAGCTCATCCGCTGTCTTGCTTCCATTAGAGCGAATTTGGCTCGAGGAGCTTCAATTGGGTTTCGGCCAGAAATTTTTGCCCCTGTCACAATCCGGTCCTCCAACTTTTCTTTTCTCACAGTTAGCCCCCTTCCCATTTCTAGATCAGTCCCCGAACTTCACTTCTCTCACACCCAGGCCTTTCCTCTTTTAATTCTCTCCCCACTCCCCCTGAATTTCTGAAATTGACCCCAAATTTCTGCCAAACTTTACAAACGATCCTTGAACCTTTAATTTATTCATTAACACCCCTAAACTCATTAATTTAACATTTCCCCAAATAAAGATATGGGTTATTACAAATAATAATTTAATTATTAGAAATTTTGTAATATGAACTATTTAAAACTATTTCATGAGATATTTCTTTTAAATCTTTGCAACTAATTTTATATATTTTTTCATTTCTGTTAGCACATAAATTAAACTAATATTCCACCATTTGTTTTTATCTCTCTAACTAATTAAATAGGTAATCTAAGCAGATAAAGTCAAGTTGTTCTCACAACTATTTTATTAAACTATTAAGTTTAACTATTAGTTAAATTGAGACAAAGAATGAGAGTATTTTTTGAAGATAAAAATTGCACTAAATATTATTTAAATAAATCTAGAAAGAGAAAAAGGAGTATGTTTTACCCGGAAAAAATATTTCCATTGGACTGACTCAATCTCAATACAAAGAGGTACAAGGCCATGCAAATATAGCAATTGGCCTGGAGAAAGCAAGATTGTGTTGGCTGGCCTTAAACTGGACAATCAGGTCTCACAAAAACGTGAGCACCATTAGCTCGGTTGTGCGGGGGTGCTCAAAGCGTTTGCTAGATTGTGGGCTCGAATTTTCTCCTCCCCTCCCCCTAATCGTAGACTTGAAAGAACAACCAAAAAACACATAAAAAAAAAAAAAAGAAAAGGGAAGCTTTGCGGGGTTGGACTGCTCTTCCATTGTGGTACGGAAAGACCAAACACCAAACTTCTGGTATTAATCAGGAAGGAGTTTTCTTTGGAAAATTGAACAGCAAGTTACCATACATGTCCATTAAATAGTCATAAAAGATCCTTTGGGAGAGAGAAAAATTCCAAAACAGTGATTACGTTGAGACTGTCAGATTTTATTTAATCAGTCCAAACTTTCACACATACAAACTAATTGAAAGTGTATAAATGAACTTTTGGAACTTCGTGCTCCTAAATAAGCTAGCTAATTTAAAAGAAAAATGATGGATGGGAGAATTTGCTTTTAAGGTTAAGGTGAAGATTTGGGGTTATGGGTTGAGGGTTTAGGAGGCCGTGGGTTTATGATTTGCGACATTGCCAAATTATTTTTAGTTATTTGTGTTTTATAGATTTTAAAAAAATAAGTAGAATAAAAAGAATTGTTAAAGATGGAGTTACTTATTAAGAGTTATAGTCATTAGAAATTTTCACACAATAAATAACTTTTTGTTATAAAAGGGGATGAACCAGCCAGTCTAATGATAAACTGGCCAGTTGTATTCAATATCAAGAAAAATGAAAAAATATTTTTTATTATTTACTTGTTAAGAAATTGGATATTTTAGAAAGGAAATAGGGTTTGAAGATCAAATTTCTCAACATAAACAGTTATCTATTTTAGTAAATAATTGTATAACTATGCATTTTGGTAAAAAAGAGTATTAGTATTAATATAAATTTACTATCAGTTCTCATAAAGAAAATTTCATTTTGCACTTAATTAGCTCTTATAAAGGAGGAAAATTATTAAAAGTATTTTCATACAAGTAACTTAGACGTCTGAGTGAGGCATTGTAATACCCCTAATTTAGGGTATTTATGATTTTTTTCATAATATATGGACTAAATTGAATAAATTAAATAAGTTAGGGATTAAATCGAGAGAATCAAAGAGTACGGGATCAAATCAAAAGAAATCAGAAACATCAAGGAGTAAATTGAAGTGAATCAAGAAAGTAGGGGCCAAATTGAAAGAAATTAGAAACATCAGGGACTAGATAGCAAATTCTGCAAATCTGGATCTGGACTCGTTTCAAAAAATTCCCATTCTCACGATCTGAAGATATCTTCAATCAAATTCGACTGAATCAACTTGATGTGAATCGAAATCCTTGAAGTTATATATACGACCAAAAAGGGGGAATCAAAACCCCACATCAATTTGGGAGAATCCTTCATCAGAAAATTCTACACGAACTCCTCGTAAACGGGTACGAGGTACAGTGGGGTAAAGGGCTTCAAATTCTTTTGTTCCTCGGCCAAAACCGAGACAACAAATCAATCTGTTGGGGGCATCCAATCCTTCCGAGCACAGTTACAAGGTTTGATTGTAGCGGTTCAGCAAATCTAGGTAAGAATTCTCAAATTTGCTTCTGGGTTGCTTTCAAGTAATGAAGAAACAGACTCGAAAAGATCCAGGTCTGGACTGGGTTCAAGGGATTGGGCCATGGCCCGAGTGGGCCGACCCTTGCTCCACACAGGTCACTAGGCTGGGTTCTTCATTTGGGCTTGGTAAACAAATCCGGGCCTTTGGTCCAGATAAAAAAAAAAAGGAGAAAACCAATCGGTTCACCTATGTCCTGACCGATTTTCTGCCGGTTCAGGGGTAAAAATAATAGAAAATTTAATTATTTAATTATTTTAATTTTGATTCAACATTTTTCTGTCTATTTTAGCCCCGGTTTAGGGCATTTTATATTAAATACCGGCCGGTTCAGCATTCTAGAGGCTGGTTCAGTGTTTTTTTGGCTCGGTTCAATACTTTTTAAACTGGTTCCAAGCAGGTTCAGTGTTTTGGAAATAAAAATATGACTGGCT
Source organism: Thlaspi arvense (assembly GCA_911865555.2). Classification (NCBI taxonomy): domain Eukaryota; kingdom Viridiplantae; phylum Streptophyta; class Magnoliopsida; order Brassicales; family Brassicaceae; genus Thlaspi; species Thlaspi arvense. The sequence goes on from CAJVSB020000057.1 coordinate 70,990, forward strand.
TGGTGGATTTAAGTCCGGTTCGTGGCTGGTTCACCTTCCTAATGACCGGTTCATGACTAGTTTAACTTTCTAATAATCAGTTCATCATCGGTTCACTTCATTAAATGATTGTTTGGGATTTTAATATGCTGGTTTTAATGTTTTAAGAGGATGGTTTATGATATTAGTACTTGGTTCACGAAATATTTGACCGGTTCGGGATTTAAATGCCCATAGTAGCGGTTCGGGCACAAAAACTTAGGATTTTATTTGGTATTATAATCTAGAAATTTATTTTATTAATTATTAGATACATGAATTGAAATATATTACTATTTTATGATCTGAGATTGATCGCACGATTTTGGTTGAGGCTGCATTAGTAGATATTGGATTTCTCTGTTTCATCGTTCTATGAGTAATAATGTGTATTTATGAGTTTTTCTACTTTCCATATCTGAAATAAATCTGGTTTTATATTATATATCTGTTTCTCTAAAAATTTGATTAAATTCTATTAAATTATATGACAAGGGACATGCATGTAATTTTGAATTTGCTTTGAAAACCTGTCTGTTATTTATATTTGATTCAGTTTTATATCAGTAAATGAAAATATTCTGATAAATTGTTTTGTTATTTTTGAAAAATAATATTTTGAGAGAGTTTCAAATTTTTGAACACTACAGCTAACAGCATTATACATTAGGTTGATCTGTACCCTGTATGGGTCCCCATCTAGCAGGGGTGATAGTGCTAGATATTTCAAATTTCTGTTTATCAGTTTTGGTTGATTTGCACCCTGTACAGGTCCCCATCTAGCAGGGTGATGGTGTTAGACGTTTCAGATTTTTGTTTATCAGTATAGCTGATATGCTGCCGTTTTGTTGTCTGGCATGACTGATATGCTGCCGTTCTGATTATCCGGACATATTGATATACTGCCATCTTGTTATCTGGGCATTTGTTGTCATTCTGATTACTGGCTAACTGTGTCACCGCCTTGATTATCAGCTGATTGTGTGTCGCCACCTTGATTATTGGTTGACTGTGTGTCGTTGTTCTGTTTCCCGATATATGTTATGTTTTGGATTACAAACTCTCTAAACTACGGAAAGTGTTTGTGTAAAAATAAGTTTTCAGTAAATTATATGTTGTATCTGTATGCATGTCTTTGTTCTCATAGATACAGATTATTATTCACTGGGTCTATAGACTCACCCTTATATTTTTTTTCCAGATTCTAACTACGTTGTTCGGTGGATCCTGCTATCTGAGAGGAGTCTGTATTATTAGCTGTTTCTATTTAGACTTTATTGTTCAAAGTTAGTTATTTTATTTTTATCAGACTTTGTATTCTTGAAATTTTAGTGTGCTCCATTTGATTATAGGAAAAATTCTATTTGTGTTGACAATTAAGTAAGTATGTTTTGGATTTTATTTTGATTTATATCAGACTTTCTGTTCTTCAGTTAAATTTTGTATTACTGTTAGACTTGCAGGGTTGGGATTTATTCTGACCCTTGCACCGGTTACGTATCTGATTTTTTGGTCGTGACAGGCATTTGGAGCAGTTGGCAGTTCTTTTTTAACTTTAAAAATATATGTTTTTAAAACTGAGACATACCTTTAAGGCGTAATGTTTTAGAAGTAATTAAATACTGTTCTTTTATTATGTATTTTTGAGATATGTCTCTGAAATGGTGTTCTTTTGTATATTGTTTTTGAGATAAATATTTCTGTAAAAAAATAGAACATTAGAAGTTCAAATAAAGGAAAAAAATAAGTTAAGCAAACTATGTAGCATTGAATTGACAATAGTTAAATATAAAAAATTAAAGTGAAAAATAGTTAAAATATTAAGAATGATATTTTATATATATATATATATATATAATACACACACATTAGATGTATATGTGTATGTGTATATTACGTATTTATGCATAACAAATAAAATAGTACATTAAATAAAATTATATATTATATGCATAATATATAATATATATTATATGAACATATAGATATATAGATATATATATGTTATATATGTTACTATAATATAATATAATATACGTAATGTATTATATTTCATATTTTAATATATAATAAAATGTGTATTATTATATAATCTATATATAATAAAATTTTTTATTTTAAAATAAGTGGAGCAGCTTATTTCAGAAATTGAGCACAGTTTAAAGGTTGTACTCAGTTTTAGGAACAAAATGTTTCAATTTTTTGACTTGTGCTCCAGAGACATTATTTGAAAAAACAATATTTCTAAAATTTTGATTTCAAAAATGGAGGCATGCGCTTTTGAAATTAGAAAAAAATGGTCCCTTAGGGATTCTTTTTCAATCTCAAATTTAAATTTCGTTAAAGTTAAAAGTATGTCTTTAAAATATAATATTTTAAAAATAATTTCATAAAATAAAATATTATTCTTTTAGCATGTCTAAGAGTGATATTTTAAAAAGTAAAATTATGAGATTATGAGTTTTTAGAAATGTATTTTTGAGACATCAGATTTATTTCTGAAAGTACAATGATTAATCTCAAATTTTATTTCAAAAATTGTTTTTAAAACATTTTCTTTGAGATTGAGCATGGCCAAAAGGCCGAGCTCAGTTTTTGGACCAAATGCTCTAGTTTTAATTCTAAATCATGTTTTAAAATAGAAGTAAAGAAACAAGATTTTAAAAATATTGCTTAAAAAATAGAAATTTTTGTTTTTAAAACCCAAAAGAACAGCTCCTTAGTTACTTAAGTCACGTTAAATGGCTTAGATGACCTCACTTAGCTGTCCACGCAATTATTTTTAACGGATAAGAATTTCTTTTCCTTTAATTTCCGACATTGAAATTGAATTGGATAATTTTTTATTTCAATTTTAATTTTAGACTATAATGAAGGAAAATTATCACATCTAATTGAGATAACGTCCAAGCCAATTCTTTTCTAATAGACAATAATAATTTATTTTTCTTCTTTCTTTTCTTTTTTTTTTTTTTTAAATTTCGGAGCACTGAAATCGAATTTAATATTTTTCAATTACAGTCCTAGGTGAGGCTATGGCGTGGGAAGTGAAATTTTCTCCGTAAAAACTGCTACCTTCACCTTCACCCAAGAAGGAGGAGAAGAAGATAGGAAATTACAGGCCATTAATTACAAAGGAAAGCTGTTATCTTACTTAAATTGTGTAAAATAAAGGCTTTCCTCTGAAATTAATGGCTATATATAACATTCAAAATAATAAAAAATAAAAATTGCAGAGAAGAGAAACTAAATAAATAAATAAATAAAATGTCGAGTCACTCCATTGCTTTCATAACAGCTTAACTATCATCTTAACAGTTACAATTGTAGAGCCGGCTCCCGTATATAAACAGGCAGCCAATTATCGAACTCTCCGCTACAACTTCACTTCACGAAACCCAGTTTGAGCCAAGTTTTGAAGATTCTCTAAGGTCGTTAACCTTAATATTTTCTTCACGGAGCCATGTAAGTATGAACTAATTTATCTCTAAGCCCATTTTCAATTCATAAATGGAATTCATTGGTGATTAATTACGTGACAGACTTGTTGATCGATTGATTAGAGAGATTAAATCCATCATGATTGAATACGATCTAACACCGGATGCAATATTCTGGGCTTGCCGCTGGTGCAGAACCCACGTTGGCCGAAGGCAAGACTGCATTTTCGTGGTAACTTTCTCTCTCTCTAATGTATATACATATATTTCTTTGCATGCAAGATTTTGAAGTCGTAATTGAAGTTGCTCTCTTATCATAGTTCAGAATTATAACCATATATAAGTACGCGTAAATTCTGTATATATAAAGAAATGCTAAAGATTTAAAAGGTTTCTTGATAAAATTCATGGAGATTAAATTTCTTGATCAACCATTTGTCAAGCCACGTTCACGATGTGCGCGCACACACATTATTTCTTGGTATAATCATGACCTTAAAATGATGATCCATTAACATATTTATATTTAACGTGTTAATTTTTTATTGCAGTTACCATGGTTGGGAACTGCCTACTTCAGAAATATGTAAGATTTAATCATAAATCAAGCCCATATAGAGAGCTCACAAGTTCATATAATTGACTTCTCCTTTTTATAAAAGAAGAAAGAAAAACCTACCTTTTAATCATAAATCTGAATTGAACCGCTTGAATTTGCAGCATGAATGTGGTAATAGACGGTCCGAGAGATTACCAGGAGATCCGAAGAAACATAATTGCTGTTGTTAAGTGCGGTAACTCTAATTGCAGACGTGCTTTGGGTTGGAAATATGTAAGCAACTTCAGTTAATCCTAAAATCAATCTACCACTATTATTTCCATCATATAATGTCGTAAATTCTAACAGTAAATATTAAAATGCCAACCTTCTTTAGATTCAGGCGGATACCACAGTCAATTTCTTACGGAATGGAAGAATTGCTCTACTTTTGTAAGTAAATATGTACTTACTACTGCTGCTATGCCTTTACAAATAAACACATATATATTCAAGATCTATCGCATTTGATTTCAATCTTTTCTGTACATAGGAGTTCTGTCTTGGTATGGGACGGAATTTGGTACCGGCCGTATAGGCCTCCATCGGTTCAAAATGTCCAGCAGAATGTGATTGAACTAGGTCAAGATGGACCGGTTCAAAGTGAAGAAAGCGTCTCGAGCAACCAGCCTGAACCAGCTCAAGATGATCAAAACCATGAGGGAAATGTGCATGAACCGGCTCAAGACGAGAACAATAGAGAAGGAAATGCACACGAAGTAGCTCAAGATGATCAAAACCACGAAGAAAATGTGGATGAACTATCTCCAGAACAGCAAATCGGCTGTGGAAACGCAGATGAGCCAAGTCGAGAAGATCAAGTTGGTGGCAGCGGAAATGCATATGAACCGGGTCAAGAAGTTCAAAATGTTGATGGAAAGGTAAGTGCCTTGGCTAAAGAAGACAAAAACGGTGGTGGAAACGCAGACGAACCGGCTGAAAATAAGCAAAGTGCCAAACAGGAGGACGTTCAACGTGGCCAATAATCATGGGAGACTCGGTGAATTTGAATTTGCATCTACAGCATATTTTCATCAATTCTTTTTTACTCTTTTTAGTTTCTCACTGATTGAACTGCTATAATTAGACGCATGAACAGATTGATTCAGTTGGAACTGTTGTAGATATATCGTTGAAACTTGAAAGATGGTTTTTCTTTTCACTTTTTTAATCTCTAATTGGAGATTTTTAATTTAATGGACAAAATACAACACATGAGCTTTACCTAGGTGCTATTGCACTTTTTTTCACATGACCTAGAAATGAACGCAGTTTGATTTTTTTACAATTTTTTAATAAAACTTATATGGCATCAATTTATATTTTTTAAAATCACAACTGTAGTTTCATTTGGTTTTGATTCACTATGGTACAAATTTGCCATTATATTATCAAACTAATTGATGAATTTAAGCTAGCAACACATATAAGTTTTTAAGGATCTGAGTTAAAATGAGGCCTATAATTATAGAACCTGATAAATTAACTTACAAGATAATTTATGAGCAACTTTCAAACAAAATTACAACTAAGTGGGGGGTGGGGGATTGCGGGAGGAAAAATGCATGATGAATAATTGGAGCCGGTGTTGTGGAAGGCTAGAATTTTGGTATGTAAAAAATAGGTCAACTCTTTTCATACCAAATGTTAGTTTAGTATTTTTTGAACATTAACAAAATTAGCAACATTAGAATGTTTGGATTTCTATTATGTTTTATGTTTACTTTTGGTTTTTTTTTTGTGTTTTAAACAAAAAAATTATTTAAAGTCTTTAATTTTTCATTATTTTCTTAATATCAAAAAATTTTTATAGGAACTTCTTATTTTCAAAAAAATAGGAATTTTTTGAAAATGTAACTCATCAATTCTTTTGAAAAAAGAAAAGTTTTTGAAAATCACTTCTTAATAGAGTTTTATGTTTTCTATATCGTGACACCTTTGAATTGTTCAAATTTAGTTCTTGAAATATAATAAATAATCCAATAATTTAGTGGTTTAACATTATGTATAATATAAGTAATTTAATGAATTATTATACAAAATATATCAATTTAGTTTTCAGTTATTTTTTAATTTATAAAATTAAAACTATACGCAGGTATTTAGTACGGTGTTATCAAATATCAAAACTTATTTTTTTTAACTAAAAGTTTTGTACAATGAGTTATAGCTTAGTTCTATTCGATACGTTTTAAAAATCATGAATAAGATGACCTATGTCATTTTGTGACTAAAGTAAATCTTTTTTAAAAAAATTGTAAATTTTGATAACAATCTAATAATTTCAAAGTTGCAATTGTTTTATGCAAAGTAAACATAAAGAAAATTAAAAACATTAAAAAAATGCAAATGTTATAGATTAATGCTAGATTGTTTCATTTATGTCTAAGGTGATGTTTGAGCGAGTTTCTTAGATGTAATTTTACAGTTTCCAAAAGCAAAGAATCACTTCTAAGTTATTTGGCATATTGATTTTAACTTTTATTTTTCTTAAATTCAACTAGTAAAAATAGAAGTAGAAGTAAATTTTTGAAGTTAAGGGGCTACTTTTGCTAGTGGGCAATTGTAAATAAGTAGAAGTCTTTTTGGAACCAAAATACTATTTTTGTCCTCAATATTTTCCCTCAATTTCTAGTTTATCCCTGTTGGATTTTCTCATTTGATCACCAGAGATAGAAGGAAGAGGACTATTCATCACTGATACAGGAGCAGGTAAACATCGTAGTCCTCATTGGAGGTAATAATGCCCATCAGCAGCCTTTTGTGTCATGCTCCACCCCGTAACTCAAACGAGGTATGATAGTGGAATAGGGTTTATTAATCTCCGATACTCGAGATTCACCAGAGAAAGTTAAACCTTATTTAACTATCGTACATGCTGAGTCATACGTACAACTCACATAAAAGAAATTAACTAATGTTACAAAAATTTGACATAGTATAACAGAACCATTAATTTATTATCATAACTGAACACATAATTATCTTACATACTCATCTTTTTCAAATAACATTTACGTACCATACAACTGTCTACCTTTCACTCATCAAACCACAACTTAACTAGCTATTATTGACAAGAGTAGGTCCCAATATTTCTAGATGCAAGACGCTAATATGCTGGATGCACGTAAAGTAATTACAAGTCTCTACTGCTAAAACTTGAAAAATAAATAAGTGGTGAGACTTGCATCCCAGTGAATGGTCTTTTAATTAAAACTAGTGAAACAAGAATATGTTGCAAAATACTGTAAATAAAAATAGTTCGTAAAATTGGCATAACTAATATAAAATATCACATCGTGAGATATCAATTCACTGATCATCATTTAAAAATAAGGCTAATTCATCCGTTGAGCCTACAGATCCAACCATAGTAAAATATCTTAAAATAGTTAAGGATGGAAGAAAAAATATAACAATTCCATAAATAAACGCGAGGTCTGACGTGTACATAGACATAAATATAACATGAGAAGAATTCACTATGTGCTATTGGGCATGAGACTTGTTCCACAAGGCACCACCCCCGTGGACGAACACACATAACTTGTTGGTGTTGTAAGGCCCCATCGAGTAAATAAATCATATAGTATTGCTACAGTAACATGACTACCCAGCAAATTATCTAGATGAATAACCACCATTTACATATATAACATACAACATAAAAAAAGTGAAATCCCTATTTCTATTTCTCATAATAAAATAATCATAACATATAAATTAAAAGGTATTTCAAAAAAAAAATTGGTTTTTAAATTAAAACATTTATTTGTAAGAAAAATATTAATTTCGTTATTTTAAGAAAATACTAAATTTAGGAAAAAAAAACCACTCACCTCTGCTGATACTGTGCGTGCCCAAACCCAGTTCTATTAGCCTCACTGACGGGCCGGTGTATTTCTCCTAAAGTGTAACCACATACGCTATCAATAATATGTCAAAATTGTGTATGAATGTATAAATATATAGTAGTACATACATAAGATGCATTCCTAATTAGGCTGTTTTCTACTCTTTTTATTTGGGGGCAAAATTTTTATTACACACGTACTCCAAAAATTCTCAAAATATTAATATATACTCATTATCAAACAAGGTATATCAGGGTATGCTCACGTTCACAAAAGAAGTTATAATTATTTTTTTAATGAAAAATAATCCGTAAATGGATGGTGAACTTCTAGACTGAGGTTTTGTCAAATTCTAATGTTAACTTAGTCTTGTTTTTACTAAACTAACTAAGTCACTTTCTTAGTATAATTAATATGAATTAATTAAATAAAAAAATTAATCTAAACTAGTAGAATTTATCCCATAATATTATGAAAACAGTACTTAAACCAAAAATCTATACCAAAAAATCTAGATTGAGAATACAAAAGAATTTTTTAAAAAAAACTCATCCGAATTAAATTAAAGTTTTCTACGTAGGTTTCGGCTTCCTACTCACGTTATTCTCTTGAGCTCCCTCTCCTTTCTCTCTTTACTTCCTTTCTTTCTTCTTTCTTTCCCTCTTCCTTTCTTTCTCCTTTTCTTTCTTTCTCTCCTCCTTTCTTTCTTTTTTCACGCCAAAGTAAGGTTAAAAAAAGGGGAAAACATTCATCATGATGGTAGACAAGTGGGAGGGGGCACGTAATTCACTCTTTTTCTTTCTTTTTTTCTCATCATCATTAACATTACTATTATTATTATTTGATTATTATTATTTTATTATTGTTATTGTTTTATTAATTTATTAATTTATTACTTTTTCTTCAAGTAATTACAAAAATTACCCTTTTTATAGACAAAGATTTATGGCTTTGTAAACTAAATTTACGTCACTAATTATCTCACTAATTATACTTATGCAAAATAAAATATATAATATATGATAAGGGTTTTGGGTTGAGATGTTACAAATCTACCATTCTTAAGGAATTTCGTCCCCGAAATTCATATATACTTATAAAGGAAAATATGGAAGATATTTTGTCCTTATTTCTTCCTCCCATTCCCAAGTCATCTATTCTTAATTTTGATTTCTCCACAAAACTTTTACTAATGGGATTTCTTTAGACTGTAACTGTTTTACTTCTTAAGTCATGATTTGTACAAGATGTTATTCATAAGACAAATCTTCTTTAAGATCTACTGGTTGAGCTGGCAGAATGTGAGAAGGATCTAATATATACTTTATGAGTAGAGAAACATAAAAAAAATTATAAATCTATGACAATTCTGGTGGCAATATTAGTCTATAAGCAATTTGCCCAATTCTTTCTATCACCTCATAGGGTCTAGTACACCTTGGGGACAATTTTTCTTTCTTGCCAAACCTTAATATACCATTCCATGAGGATACTTTTAAAAACACCTTATCTCCAATCTCAAAGTTAACATCCCTATGCTTGGGGTCAGAATAACTTTTCTATCTGTCCTAGACCGTCTTTAATCGATCCCTAATTTAATTTAATTTGATCTATAGTGGTTTGTATAATTTCAGGCCCTAATAATTTTATTTCTCCTTCTTCATCCCAACAGATTAGAGTTTTTCACTTTCTCCGTATAGTGCCTCATAAGGAGCTATACCAATACTAGACTGAAACTATTATTATAAGCAAACTCCATCAAAGGCAAGCGTTTATCCCAACTACCCAAAAATTCCAATACACAACTACGAAGCATATTTTCTAGAGTTTGATGGTTTGTTCTGATTATCCATTAGTTTGGGGATGAAAGCCCATACTAAACTTAAGCTTGGTCCTTAAAGCTTCTTGTAGAATTGGCCAAAATCGAGAATTAAATCTGGGGTCCCTATTTAACACAATGGATATAGGTACTCTAAGTCTACTAACAATTTTATCCACGTATAATTTGGCTTACTTGTTTAAAGAGAAAGAATTATTGACAAGGATAACATGAGCAGACTTGGTTAGCTGATCTACTATAACCCAAATAACATCGTTTCCTTTTTCTAATGGTCAGTAATCTCATAATAAAATCCATGACAGGTGTTCCCATTTCCATTTAGGAATAGGTAGTGGTTATAATCTTCTAACAGGTCCATGATGCTTAACCTTGATCTATTGATATGTTAAGCATTTAGATACATAATCAGTCACTTCCCTTTTTATGCCACTCCACCAATAATTCTATTTTAAATTCTGGTACATCTTAGTAACTCTGTGTGCCTCTTCTAAAATTTGATTTCTGAGTTCCTTAACTTTTGGTACACACATTCTATCCCTGAATAACAACATACCATCCTCTCTTATTTTGTAGTCTTCTTGCTCTCCATCTCCTATTTCTTCCAAAATCTTCTTCAATTGAGGGTTTTGTGATTGCAATTCCTTTATCTATTCTAGTAAAGTAGGTCTGACTCGAAAATTTGCTAGTAGAGCCCCACAATTGCCAACTAATAATTTTGCATTCAAAAATCTCAACTCCACTAATAAGGGTAACTACATTCCCCTAATGCGAGATAAAATGTTACCTAAAGACTTCTTACTAAGTGCATCTACAACCACATTTGATTTCCCTCGGTGGCATTCAATGGTGCAATCATAGTCTTTAATAAGTTCAGTCCACCATATTTGCTTTAAATTCAATTCCTTATAAGTTATGACATACTTTAAACTCTTGTGGTCTGTGTAGATGACATTTCTCCCCATACAAATAATGTCTCCAAGTTTTCAAAGCAAACACTACAGCAGTTAGCTCTAAGTCATGTGTAGGGTAATTTAATTCATGAGACCTAAGTTGTCTAGAAGTATAAGTAATAACTTTGCTCTCTTGTATAAATAAACAGCCTAAACCTTTCTGTGAGGTATCACTATAAATTACATACTCTCTTCTACTAATTGGGAGTGTCAATACTGGAGCAGTGGTTAATCTCTGCTTTAATTCTTCAAAACTTTGTTGACACTTTTGAGTCCATTCAAATTTAATATTTTTCCTTAATAACTTAGTCAAAGGAGAAGCCAAAATGGAAAAATTTTCTACAAATCTTCTATAGTGTCTAGCAAGTCCCAAAAAACTCTTCACCTTAGTAGTATTAGTGAGAGATTTCCACCGTACAATAGGCTCGATTTTTAGGGATTAACTAATACTCCTCCTATTCATAAGTTCTCATAGTTCTAACTAATTTATTTATACTCTTTTTTTATTATTTTAAAAACTTCCAAAACTAATATTAAATCCCTAATTCATTTATGTCTCAAATGACCCATTTACTTATCCTCAAAATTCCCTCCTATTACTCCAAACCTCTTAAGTCCTCCAACTTACATTGCTCTCAATTGTCAAATGGAACATTTGTTTTTAAACTTAATCAAAACCTTTAGTTCAAATGGTTAGTCTATTACACAAAGTTGTCTCAAAAATTTCAAATCCTTTCCTTAAATTCACTTAAACAATCAATTTAATGCAATTTCTAATTACTATTAGAATTTTTTTTCTTTTTTCAAAAATTTTCAATCTACATTCCGGCTTATCTTCAATTGGTTAAATCTTCCATTTTAACATTTATATCACTAATAGTCATCCCTTAAATAATTATGCCTTTTTTGAATTCCCTCAACTTTAAACTTATTCCTATAATCGCATAAAATACACGCCTATAAATTATATTGAACATTTTTTTATTTTTTCAATTTCTACTATATCCATTGTTACTAATTTCCTTTATAGTGCTTCGCATATATTCTCACTTATATATTCTACTATATCAAGCCTTTATTTCCTCCCATTTATTTCCTTTCTACTTATTACTCCAATTTCCTAATTTATACCCTATATAATTCCTAAATCTCCTAATACTTCTTATATATTAATTTTAGCAACAATATGAACTTTTCTCATATTATTGTCCCACATTCTCTATTGTATGGCCATATTTTAATTTCTACTTAATATACCTCAAAATCCTATAACCTCTTATCGTTATCATAGCTAAGACTGATATTTCTTTTTCATGTCCTCAAGGAGATGAGAATTCATAATTTTTGACAAACATCTCATTCCTCATTGCCATTTCGTTTAGAAAATAATTATACCCTTACACTTCATCGTAAAATTTCTAAAATCATCTAGAATATGTAACCATCAGCCAATTTAATTTTTATAACATCCAATCCTTTTTATTCCAAATTTAAATCGAGTAGTGATACTAATTCTCTAATAATTTAACCATCAAGTAATTTTTTTTCCTTGAAAACTCCCAATCTTTATCTAGAATTTACATTAGATAGTCCATCTGTAAAATTTTTTTCTTATTCTACTGATTACCAAAAAATAAATTCTAAACTGCCAGTTCATTTAAATAACTTCAATCTCTTTATCTTAGATCTACCTCAACCAATCCATTCAAGTAAATTTCAATTGTTCTAAATTTTTCCCAAAATAACCTTTAAACTGCTATTAACCATATCTAAAAATTCAAATGCTCTTAAAATACTCAAAACTCAAATCTATGTTTTTATAACACATGTCCCTAAATCCTGTTTAAATTATTTTGTTATTATTTTATCATATATACAGAAAATCATATTGTTCTAATTCCTATTTATTTACTAAGATTATCCCAATTTTTCACATACCTTGGTCTAATCGGACTTTCTAACAAACCTCGCTAATATACTATTTGTTACCAATATATTCTAAAATTTTATGCTTTTGAGGTCAATCATGCTACCTAGAGCCAAAATATAACACTTGTCTTTTACTTCCATTAAATAATTGGTTCTTAGTCTAAACTCAAATTTACTACTTATGCAAAACTTCATCTCTTAGTGATTTGTTTTTATTTCATTTGGTGGACTATGCATGATTTTCCAAAATCTTTATCAATTTTCAGTTTATAACCCCAATGTCTCAAATTTTTATCAATTAGCCATATGCATTCTATTCAATGAATCATGTGTGTGTGTGTTGCACCTACTACCACTAGGGTAGGGAATAAAATGTTAGATGTCTCCCTAAGAGGTCAGCCACTCTATCTCTATTGGCCCTACTTTGGCCAGTACGAGCACTGCCTAAGGTCCTTCTAGTGTTTACCATGGTTGATACAAATACTTAATATAATATAACACATCAAATAATATTATTCATTAATGACGTAATGCACGTGCTCTCAATGTGACTAACTTTTCCTATAAACTTATTAACACTGACTCCCTAAATATCTTAACACTACTCTGATACCACTAATTGTCACACCCCACCCTGTAACTCGAGCGAGGTGTAACAGTGGAATAGCTTTAGCAACCTCCATACCCAAAATTTATCAGAAAAGGCCAAATCTTATTCTACTATCATACTTGCTGAGTCATACGTACAACTGACATAAAAAAATTAAATAATGCTACAAAAATTTGACATAGTATAACAGGAACACTAATTCATTATCATAATTGAAATATAATTATCTTACATACTCCTCTTTTCCAAATAACATTTACGTACAATACAACTGTCTACCCTTCACTCATCAAACCACAACTCAACTAGCTACTATTGATAAGAGTGGGGCCCAACCTTTTTAGATGTAAGACGCTAATATGCTGGATGCATGTAAAGTACTTACAAGTCTTTACTACTAAAACCTAAAAAATAAATAAGTGGTGAGACTTGTGTCCAAGTGAATGGCCTTCTAACTAAAACTAGTGAAACAGAAATATGTTGCATAATACTGTAAATAAAAGTAGTTCATAAAACTAACATAACTGATATAGAATATCACATCTTGAGACATCAATTCACTGATTATCATTTAAAAATAAGGTTAATTTACCCGTTGAGTTTACAGATCCAACCATAGCAAAATATCTTAAAAAGGCTAAAGATGGAAGCAAAAATATAAAGGTTCCATAAATAAACATAATGTCTGACGTATACGTAGGCATAAACATAACATGAGAAGAATTCACTGGGTACTACTGGCCATGAGACTCGTTTCATAGGACCACCCCCATGAACGAACACACATAGCTTGTTAGTGTCGTAAGCCCCTACCGGGCAAATAAATCATGTACTACTGCCACAGTAACGTGATTACCCAGTGAAATATCCAGGTGAATTGCCACCATTCACATATATAACATACAACATAAAAAAATAAAATCCCTATTTCTATTTCTCATAGTAAAATAATCATAACATATAAATTAAAAGGCGTTTCAAAAATAAAACCTTTGGTTTTTAAAGTAAAACATTTATTTGTAAGAAAAATATTAATTTCGTTATTTAGAAAAATACTGAATTTAGGAAAAAGACCATTCACCTCTGCTGATACTGTGTGTGCCCAGATTCAGTTCTGTTGGCCTCACTGACTGGTCGATATATTTCTCCTAAAGTGTAACCACATACGCTATCAATAACATGCCAAAATTATGTATGAATGTATGAATTTGCTGGTGCATATATGATATGTATTCCTAATTAGGCTGTTTTCTACTTTTTTTATTTGGGGTCAAAATTTCTAGTGTACAAGTACTCTGAAAATTCTCAAAATATTAATATATACTCCTTGTCAAGTTAGGCATACTAGAGTATAATCACGTTCACAAAAGGAGTTATAATTTTTTTTATGAAAAATAATCTGTAAGTGGATCGGAGAACTTCTAGATTGGAGTTTTGTCAAATTCTAATGTCAACTTAGCCTTGTTTTTACTAAGCTAACTAAGTTACTTTCTCAGTAGAATTAATATGAATTAATTAAATAAAAAGATTAATCTAAATTGGTAAAATTTATTCCCTAATATCATGAAAACAATACTTAAACAAAAAATCTAAACCAATTAAATGAAACTAAAATGCATCTAGATTGAGAATACAAAAGAATTTTTTTTCTTAAAAACTCGTCCGAATTAAATTAAAGTTTTCTACATAAGTTTCGGCTTCTTACTCGCGTTCTTCTCTCGAGCTCTCTCTCCCTTCTCTCTCTATTTCCTTCTCTTCTTTCTTTCCCTCTTCCTTTCTTTCTCCTTTTCTTTCTTTCTCTCCTCCTTTCTTTCTTCTTTCATGCCAAAGCAAGGTTAAAAAAAGGGAAAACTTTCATCATGATGGTAGACAAGTGGGGGGCATGTAATTCACTATTTTTCTTTCTTTTTTTCATCATCATTATCATTACTATTATTATTATTTGATTATTATTATTTTATTATTGTTAGTGATTTATTAATTTATTAATTTATTATTTGTTTCTTCAAGTAATTGCAAAAATTACCCTTCTTATAGACAAAGATTTATGACTTTTTAAACTAAAACTTACGTCACTACTTATCCCACTAATTATACTTATACAAAATAAAATATATAATACATGATAAGGGCTGTGGGTTGGGATGTTACATTCTGTGCATCATTGATGTGATTGCCATCGCTTGTCTCTGCAACTGTGCCCACTGCCTTTGCCATTAGCCAATGGCAACCCAAGTGTTAGATCATATAAGATGCCTTGCAACTGCCATTGACTAGTTGTCAACCAGCCTCCATTTGCAGTGTTCTGGTTTGAAGCTAGCATGTGTTGGTCACAATCTTTGAGATCGATGATGAAACTTGAAGACTAAGAATAGACAAAACAAGGTATAAAAAAAGTAATCGGACAAGGTAATTGAAACCAAAACTAGGCAATAAATGGTGCCAGTCATAGAATTTTAGTGGATGATAGTCGTCCATTGTATATTGGCTACAAGCTTCCATCAGCAACCATATTCAAGGAGAAGAAACATTGAGTCAAATGAGGGCATTTTAGTTGGAGAGGCAGAAATGAAAGAAATATGAGGGAAAAAAGAAAGAAAAAAGCAAGGGCATTTTGGTCTTTTTTAAGAAAAAATTTTTTTCTACTAATAAATTGCCCAAGTTATATTACAAACATTTACTTCATTAATTTCAAGAATTTTTGACAAGTTTTGCGAACGAACTCTATTTCTAATTATAATCACTTCTATCCGCATGTAAAATCCCTAATTTAAAAAAAAAAAAAATGGAAATTTTTGACTAAGTACTAAGTTTAAGAGTTGAATTGCACGAATTAAAAGAGTTTGGGGTTTAATTATAATTCTAGAAGGGGGTAATTGAGGGAGTTATAAAGACTTGGGGGTTAATTTGAGAAATTAGAAAGTTTAGGGTTCAAATCCAAATTGTTGGTGGTCAAATTGAAAGAAATAAAAGAGGTAGGGCCAAAGAGCAAAGGCGGGTAAGTGCAGCGACTAAATTTGAAATAGCAGAAGGGCGAAATTGAAAGAAGATAAAATTTGAGGGCTCAGATTGAGATAGAACAGGAAGTTTTAGTCCAACAGTGGACTGAAATTGTAGCAACCATACCGCGATCAATTGTAGCTATTTTACAACTTGGATTTGTATATTTAAGAGTGTCGTGTGTCAAGGAAGCTTTCCCCTTAAACAGTTTTGTGATTTGAGCAAAATTTGGATAGGTTTGGCTTTTGGTTCAATTGATTGGTCCGTGAATGGCCAAAATTGGATTCCTGTGATTTTTGAGTTGTTTGACCAATTGATTCTCCATTAAAGGCCATAAATCAGTTTGTTGAGCTTGGTTCCACAATCCTTGGCCATCGATTAATCAAACTTTGCAATTTTAAGTTTGTTAGTTTTCAGGTACAGAGTTGCATAGTCGGGTTGGAAACCCAGGTTTTTGGGTGAGGAAGACAAACCTGGATAGTATTGGGTCCATGCTCTGTCGGCTCGACTAAGTTGAATTGGCTCAGTGAGTTAACTCAGCAAATTAATTATGAGATATGATATCCTAGGACAGAACAGGATATAATTAGAATAGTATAACTAGGGCTAGGATAAGGTATCTAGGGTTACTGATTTAAGATAGAATCAGTTCTGTGACCGGTTCAGTGGGAATTTTAATCGGTTTTGGGTTGGTTGTACAGGTTCACAACTTTCGGATTTTGATTCACGAGAAAACCACCCGGTTTAGTGTTGTTTAAGCTGGTTTGGTGTGGAAAATGCTTGGCTTAGTTTGGTTTTAGGGTTTTAAGGTTAGTTCAGTTTGGTTCTAAGGTATTCATGGCTGGTTCAAATTAGTTTAAGGGAGTTTAAGGCCAATTCAAGCCGGTTTAATGGTTTTGGAGACCATTTCATCACGATTTAAAGAATTTTTTAAAAGCAATGGTTGTGTTCTTGAGTCATTTGGGTTTTGGGTGATAGGTAATGAGCCTTGGGATACGTACTAGGGTTTTAGAGTGGGTTTAGAGCCTAGCTTTGGGCAACCGAGTCCTTTCTTGTTTGATTCTAGTGTTGGTCTTGATTATGTGCTATTGTGGTTGTAGACACGCCAACGGAGGCTCACATCAATCGTTGAGTCGTTTGTAGGTGAGTTGAGTTTTGGTTGGGCCTTGTGCAGTGAGATGATACCTTTTCTATACATGTGTTTCCTAATTGTGATTTATTGCATGGATTCTAGCCTTGATGCATAAACTGTATTTTAACATATGCAAATTTTTTTAGACATATATTGATGTGTTTTAAAATGACAATGAGCTTTTTTGAGAAAACATGTTTGACACTGGTATATTTATATATAAACTGTAAAGTGTTTATGTAAAATGTTTTTATATATATGTGGGGAGTCGTATCGTGTGATGAGATTGGGACGTCAAGGGCTTGCATTGGGAGACAGTGATGTGTGTAGGATCCAGTGGTGAGTGCCTTGAGTCTGGTACAAGGCTGGGTGCCTTGAGTCTGGTACAAGGCTGGGTGCCTTGAGTCTGATACGCTTTGTCATGAGATAGATATGTGATGAGATTAAAACATTAGGGGCTTGCATTAGAGGACGGAGATACGTAACGTCTATTGGTGAGCGCCTTGATTTCAGTATAAGATTATGATACCTCTAGTATAATAGGCTTTGTTATGAGATGGGATTGTTGTGTATAATGGTACTCTACATATATGATTTGATATATATGAACTACTCACTATATATTTATGTGTATGTTTTAGTATGTGTTGCGATACATGTTCCAGCATAGTTAGAATAGGTATCACTTGTTACTCACTGAGTATCGCAATTCAATATTTTATATATTTTCAGATCAAGTTTTCCTTCCACATCTCAACTAGTGTGTTGGTGTCAAAGCTTGTTTCTTGCCAATTTGCTTGACGTATAGGCATACTTTTATATAGTATCTGTTTTATACTTTAGTAACTCCTTTCATTGCAAGGCCCTGATTTTATAGAGATTTGTATATATATATATATATATTGCGTAAGGGTGGTATTGTTCTGCATGTTTAGTTGTGTGAGGTTTACTAGGATTGATGAGCCTTAGTTCCAGTCACGAGCCCAGGATTTAGCGTGACACTACATCCTAGGGCTATCAATGGAGTGGATTTTAATCCAAATTCGATCCCATTATCTAGGATCTTTAACAGATAAAAGATTTGATGGACATGATTTAATTATAAGAGTTTGTAATCTGCAATAAATAAAGCAAATATGGATTTTTCCTTATTCGATCTATTAGAAATCTAAATCTGAATATATATATTAATATATAAATTGTTATACATATAATATATATGATATATGATATAACATAATATCATGTATATTACAATATAAAGACTTGGATTAATAAATTATTTTCTTCCTAAAAATCAAAAATAGAAACAAATTTTATTTTTTATAAAAATAAAAATTAGAAAATATGTATATCGATGGATTAAATATAATTATTATATATCACTGGTAAGCTAATTTTAAATATTTGTAGTGGATCAATATAATTATATTATACTTTTAAATTTCAAAAAAGAAAAATGATCAATTGATACCAGTACGAGTATAAAATATTTATAACAAAACTTAGATAGTTGATTTCGTCAAAATCAATAACTGAAATTAATTAATATTTTGAAAAGAAAGATAAGTGTAAATTAATATACTAGAAGATAGCAATCACATCCATTAAATTTAACTAAATTGATGTTGCAATTACGTTAGTATTAATTGATCTTTCTCATTCAATAATTCAAATTTAGATTTTTATTTCAGATATTGGATTTTATCCGTATTTAGATATAGTAACACAAATCACATATCTTATAAAATTTCAGATCAGATTCAGATATATAATGCTACTATCGGATTTGGATTCAAATTTATCATGATACTGAATCCGATCCACTAACATCCTTAACCGCATCTACTTGAATCTCCCATTTTCGATTTTGTATATGCGCTAGCAAACACATCCTTAGACATCTAACACCCTTTTTAGATGCCTAACCATTTATTTGACCAAAATACTAACGGCAATTCATCTAAATGATGGACTTGATAAAATAACAATAATATTAGTAATTATTAAATCGGGGGTAATTATTTTTAAAATTTTTTAAATGGGTGATTGAGATTCTGTTAATAATCGAGATCAAGTCATTATTTTAATAATTTGGCCAAAAAGTGGGATAAAGGGTGGGAAGAGTTGGCCAAGAATAGGAAATGAGATATAGGATATTTGGTACAAAAATTTTAAAACTACAGAATTTTTATTTATGTTTGTTTAGAAAATACAAAAAGTCTCTTATATTTTAAATCATCAACTAATTATTCCATTCAGACTACGCGGTTTGTTGTTATACTCTAACTCCTCAATGCTTATAAACATAATAGCATAATCCTTTGCAGCCTATTTGATAAAAGGTGGATTTGAAAAAAAAATAATAAGTTCAGAGAAAGTAACTTTAAAAAATAGATTTGAATAAGTGAGTAAATTTTATTATTTAATTATATAGAATAGTGAAAATAAATTAACAAAAATAAATATTTAATTAAAATTTTATTTTTTTATAAATATTATTTTCAAAAAATTATTATTATTATTTTTAATCAAAGACCAAACCCCAAATTGGGTGCCAAAAAGTTTTTTCAGGCGGGTAATAATTTTGTGGTATGATTTGCCAAAAACCCAGGGGCAAGAAATGGAAACTTAATGGGCCCAACATGAAAGCATTCGGGCCCACCACGAAAGCCGGTTTGTTAGGCTGATGCTGGGTATAACAAATAAGCCATTAATTGCGGATGATATCTCTTTTTTTTTTTTTTTTTTGAAGTATCAGAAATTTTGTTGATCAAGATTTTGAAATCTAGAGATTTAGTTATTTATTTGATAGATTTCCAAAATATGAAAAGGCAGAGAGAGTCTGAAGAAGTATTGAAATCAGAACCCTAGGAAGCAAATTTTCACTACTGCTGCGACTTTTGGAGAAAAAGGCTCTCTTGGCTGGATTTTCATCGCTTGATGTGGATTGAAGAAAAGGAAACGACAGACATCATTGGATTTCTCGGTTTCTAGTTTTATTATTTTATTTATTAACTGAGAAGCTTTCGGCATGTATTCATATGGATTTTGGTTTTTGTTTTCTTAAGACATGAATCAATTTCTATTTTTTAAAATTATAACATAATTTAAAATGATGATTAGTTATTTTGTATTAATTTCATTATGATGATTTCATATTAGAGTTATTTATTCAACTCTATTCTTAAAATTTTTAATTATTTGGTCAATAGTTGATTAAATTTAAGAATTGAATTGAATTTTAACCAAGGAATATTTTATTTAGCCTAAATTGATTTATTTATATAGATAAAGAAATTGATTTCCGTATAAATAGAAATATACCTATTTACTATAGGTAGTTAAGATTGAGATTAATACTTAATCAATCTAATTAAAAATGATTTTCATGTGGAGATTTGATGTTTGGTTTCATTGTCCAACTGAGTTTTTCTCAAATGTTGTGAGTTTCTTTTTTTTTTTTTTTTTTTTTTTGGATGTTGTGAGTTGAGGTTGTATCATATTCACAAAGAACTTCATTTGTATTAGAAGAACAATAATTGGGTATGACCTTAGCCGTTTTTTCTCCGGATCAATTTCTCGTGGTCATTCCATTTTTCCCCCAGTCATTTTGTACAAAATTATAAGAACAATCTAAATGTTCAGTTAGCTCTGTCATAGGTTCCATGAAGGAAGACATGGGTTAATGTCAAAAACTGGAAACCAGGGCTGGAACCAGCCATGGAGGTGAAATAGAGTTGTCTGATGAACCAATCTAAAGAATTGAAACAAGTTAAATGGAACCAAAGCACTATTAGCATATCTGTTTTGTTTATTTTGGTTTGGTTTTGTTTGGTTTGATTTTAAAATATTTTAAATATATTGTATTCAAGATCTTATTAAAAATTAGTATATTTGATTCAATTTAAAAATTGACCAAAATTGAATCATGCTAATCTAAATATGTGAAAAACTCCAAATTAAGTTAATTGGATGATTTTGATACATGAAATGAACTGAACTGAACATGTGAAAACTCCTAATTGGGTTAACTGGATGATTTTGTAATTATTTGATGCATATATTTTCTTTTAATAATTTTGTGAACTTTAGATATTTATCCTTGATGTTGTATTATATTCACATAATTATTGATTGAGAGTAAATTTGGTACAAAACTTTATTATAATAACCGTAATTAACAAGCTCTCATATATATGAATAAATGAATAAAAACATTATATCTTTAAAATTAATTAAAATATAAAATTTCCTTTGCATAGTAGTAACAGTTATTAAGTTCACATGAGTCAATCTCCTTATGGGCAAAATGAAAATAAGGCGTAAAGTGATGGCGCTATGCTGTAATTTTCTATGCATGAAATTTTCTATTATGCTCCAACGTTCTTGCAAGTCGGATGAATTACAATTTTAGTTAAGTTTCTGATAATTTTGTTTGGTTTTGTGGTTTTAATATTTTAAAAAGTAAAGTAAATTAAACTAAACTAAATAAATTTAATTATAAATCAAATCAAACCAAACCAAACCAAACTTACCCTAAAATTTTAGTTTGGTTTGGTTTAGTTTTAAGTTTAATTTATTATTATTGTAGAAGCATATTTATGTAAATTATTTATTTAATTTTTTTATTATCAAATACATAGGTATATACACGTATGTGTAAGTGTGTATATGTGTGTATGTATGTGTGTGTGTGTATTTGTACACACACACACACAAACATATATATGTATATATTCATGTATATGTGTGTGTATATACATATATGCATATATATTAATATAAATATAAAATATATGTGTGTGTGCACGTTTACATACATATGGATATATACATATGTGCATAAATATGTAAAATACATATATTTATGTATTTATGTATATATATACATATGTGTGTATGTATGTATATGTATCTATATATTTTATATACCATAAAAATATATATATGAATATATATTTTTATTTGTTTGAGTAGATAAAAAATATATATATATATATGTATGTGTGTGTGTGTGTGTGCACACACATATACGTATATTATATACATATATATAAATACATATAAATATATATTTATATAAATATGTGTATGTACGTGTGTGTATAATAATACTTTTTTATAAAGAAAAAATTTTCAAAATTTTAGTTTTTATGTTAATATAGTTTGGTTTTTATTTTTGTCACAACTTGAACTCAGGCTCATGACCGACACTAGGGTCCATTGACCTTAGTAAGTCTCAACAAAGCAGTCAAACTCCGAAGATACAAAACATATACTAAGTGCAATAAATAACATTTAAAAAAACCACCCCGGAACTTGTTTGAGAGTACAAAAAAGTTACTCTAGAATACAATAGAGATTAGATGCAAAAGAGAAGTGCCTTTACATCTATCAAATCCGTCGTCGCCGACTCCCACTCTGGCATTCTAGTCGAGACGAGTACCGCAAAACAAATCTGGAATGATGATATGTGAGTCGCAAAACTCAGCGAGTACAGATAATACCTAATCTATGTATATTGGAATATATATCATGTCACAAGTCCAAAATCATACATATACATACAAATATAGTAAGCAGTATAATATCAAAACACATATGTGTAGTATCAGCATAAACTAGTCATCACATCATATGTATGTGGGAGTATAATGATTACTGAGACTCCATCCTCGATCGGAGAAATCTTCCATCTCACGATCAAACTCAACACAATCACAAATCACGCTCCCAACTAGAGGAATCCTCCGTCTCAAGCTAGAGCAACACATACAAATCAAATGGCCATCTCCCGATCGGAGGAATCCTCCGTCTCACGATCGGGCTCAACACAATTACATGCCATGCTCCCCGCTAGAGAAATCTTTCGTCTCACAGCTAGAGCAACACAATCTCACGATACCATCTCACATATAAGTCAAAAACAAGTATACATATGCATATACAGTACACATCTCAAAAAACCAATAGCACATACTAAACATAGCTCATTGACAGTTCATAAAAAACATAACACATATCCCAAGTAACGTATAATCAAAGTACAATTTTCAGATCGCATAATTATCATGTCAAAAAACCGTAGTATAAAAACGCAAGCATAGAGAGGGTATCATCACTCACAGTACAAGGGCTGAACAAAAAGGAACTCCCGATCACCCACACCCGACTCACTGACCTGGACGTAACTCCACTGGTATATTTGTAACAAAAAATATACAAAACCGTCACCATCACCAAGACCAGCACCAGAAATGAGCTCAACAGCCCAAAAATGGCTCAACTCCCATCCCGACACCATGGCTGCATCTCGAGGCATAACTACCCCACATTAGAACCACATGACTCATGAATATTCAACAATTCTACTCAACAACTCTCGAACAAAAGTCAACCAGCCTCCTTAACCCTCAAACCACAATGAACCG
>CAJVSB020000058.1:0-94607 GCA_911865555.2 Thlaspi arvense
CCCCAAATGCTCCTCATCAACCACAGAATGCCATAACCACTACCAAAAGAAAATTATATTCCTACTAAGTAAATCTGTAAGGTCCAGTTGTAGGGTATGAAATTTACCTTCTGAGAACACCGTAGATTCGAAATTCATCCTCGATATCCCTCTCTGAGACATGCGGGTCCAAATTCCCAACGTAAACTCGAGACATTTCGTTAACTAATCACCAGACAAGAAAATCAACCAAAAAACGTTCAATTGCTTCGTTAAACAAAAAATAAAATTGCTAGAATCTTTTCTTCGTGGGAAACAAACGATACATTCGAAACCACACCTACCAGCCCTGCAAACAATTAACAGAACTGGCTTTGTAAATACAACATGAAATTATTGTAGCTTGCCTTGCCTTGCAGAAATTTCTAGGATTATAGCTCCCGTCGCAAGGTGATGCACCTCCCGAAATACAACACCTCAAACCCTAGAAACTGAACGAACGAGTCTGCGCAAATGTAAATTTGTTCTTCACCTGGTTATTTCGAGCCTTCTAGACAACCCTTTTTTTTTTTTTTTAAGTTTCTTTTGGGATGAATTCCGTGATTTGCCATTACGCACACAGATGTCGAACAGCCGTGGGGAATTGTTTAATCTTTTGGTCCAACTGCTGAAGCTGTGTTTCATTGAGGATCTTATGTTTGTGTTATTTCTTTCCGGTGCCCAAAAGTAAGACATTTCTTCATTCAAACCCTCTTTTCTCTTAATTGGATTCATTAAAAGTGAACAAGAATTATTCCTGATTATCATCCTGCTTTTGCTGCGAATTGACTAAAAATTATTCCAGATTAAACCAAAAATGGACAACTATAAAATTATTTAAATATTAATAAAATGATTACTTACGATTGAAAGGGAAAAAACCCTCAGGTTTCTTACTAAGTGCAAAACCATCCTTACAATTTTAAATTTCAACAATTTCATTGTTCTAGTAAAATTCAACAATACATTCCAACTAATAAAAAGGTATTTTAGTCTTTAAATATATATTAAAAATAAAAAATAGTCTTACAAATTTTTCTTTTGTTGTTTTTAATCAATCGTTGACAAGCTTTCTCCTACTTTTGTCCCTTTAGATTACAATTTAATTTATCTGTAAAAATATAATTAAGATGGGTTTTAGTTTTCGTTATTATGTGGATTATATTTTAATATGCATTAAATTTGTAACTAAATAAAATATTAAAAATTTTGTTGAAACTAATAATAATTAATATATAAAATCAATGAATTATATTAAAATCATATAATATCATAATATATTCATATTAAAATTTTGCTCTTTATAAATTTTTAAATCATAAGTTTAGAAATTTCAACTAGTTAGAATGATTTTTGATTAGTTTGAACTTGTGGTTTTTAAATCATATCGTTCCAAAATTATTTAATTAATTTAAAACTAAAATGAAGTGTTCAATTTGAGCCCTCTCCCAACTTAACCAAATTGATTTTGGAAGGGGAGAGCAACCTAACAATAATGAAATTAATTGTTTTAATTTGATTATTGATTTAATAAAATTTGATGTTATTAAAATTTGCTATAAAAAATAATTATTTAATTTGTAAATAAATCAAATTTTAGATGTGATATAAATAATCAATTTTTATATAATAAAATATAAATTGGGCATTAGGTGTTACTTATTTCACTCTTAAAAACTAAATATTTACAAATTAAATAAATATTATCCTTTTATATAACTAATTTTAATATGAATAGAACATGATATGTTAATTTAAAATTCTTTAAAACTATATTGAAAAGCAAAATTTTAATATAAATATAATATAATATGACATGATTTTAATATAATTTATTGATTTTATAAATTCTTTATTATTAGTCTTCATAAAATTTTAATTATTTTAATTTAGTTATAAATTTAACACATATTAAAATACAATAAACATAACAACAAACCCTAACACCTACTTTAGCTATAATGCATACAAATTAATTTACAATTGAAAAGAATGGAAATAAAAGAAGGCTTGTCAATACTTGTTGAAAACAATAAGAGAAAAAAATTATGGGACCATTTTTTATTTAATGATTGTATATTTAAAAATTAAAATATCATTTTATTGACCAAAATATGTTGTCAAAGTTTGTTGAATGGACCAAATTATTGAATTCGAATTTGCAGGGATGATTTGCAATGAATATAAATTTTTCCCCAATTGAAACATATGAAATAATCTGATAACACTTTAATATATTGGATTTTCATAAAAAAAAATTGTTTAATTTCATGTTGGTTTAGAATTAAAGTTATATTTAGTTTAATTTTTTTATGTTACAAGAGGGGCAAAAGGCCAAAAAAAAAACTAGTTAAGGGAAAGCCCTCAATCTCTTTGCCCTAAAAAAAGCTATAGCTCAAAGAAAGAGAAAGCTCGTTCTTTAAAGCCAAGTTTGAAGAAAGATTTGCTTTAGCAATGAACTTCGAACATCAATTAAAGCCTCAACTAAAATGAGTAAACTCAATCTACCACTAAATTTGAGTAAACTTTTAATTCTCCATAAGATGGAAGTTGCCTCTCCACTAACACTCTCCTGGTTCCTACAAGCAAATCAATGATCAATTTAGAATCTAATTCCACAATAACCTTTCGGATTCCCAAGTTCAAAGCAAGGAGATAGCTGCTAACACTAAGACCTCCCTCAAATTCCTAGAGTAATCCCAAATCCAGTCTCCATCACAATCCATTAGGAGACCACTGCAACTTGCTAACTTATAAGATGATTGAACAGCTCCATCTAAATTAATTTTAACGATCCTTAAAGGGACCCACACTGCCTGATCATAAACGAGCCCTCTATCCCTAACTCTATTTAACATCATATGAGAATGGGATAAACAATCCATCTATTAATGACTCTTCTTGGCTCCACCAATTTCTGAAAGTCTTTCTCAAAGATACTCATATTTATCCAATTCCAAATGAGTGAAGTAGTAATGGCTCATTCTCGATTCTAGCATCAGTAAAAAGAATCTCACACTGACCCCTAATATTAAGTTCTAACCAACTATGAAAAATAAGCATAAAAAACAATGCTTTTATGAGAATGGGGAATGAGGCTACACCAGATAACAATCGTTACAAGACAGTCTCTAAGCCGCACATGAATAGAAGTCTCCAAAACATGGCCACACTCCTTTGCATCCTGGATCGCAAATGTCCTCAAAAAGACCTCCTCTCATTAGTTAAAAGCCTCTAATGCAATGCGAATCAAATGAAGACTCTCAACCTTTCAAGAACCTAGATTTTCCAAACTCCAGAACCAAGTAGAATCAAAAGCAATAGGACATGTACCTTCGAGAAACTCGTATGTGGCTCTCACACAGAAGTTATCACACTCCCCCTTAGTCACACAAGAACATCTAAACCCATGGCTGAGTCCTGGAGGGGGGGCAGGGTTGCATGAAATTTCCTAACAATATCATCACTTAGACAAAATACACAATCTCAACCGGCACCAACCCCTCAAAACCCCAACCATGTTAGCAACCTTGTAATCCATGACCTTTGGACAATCAGCCAACCTAAAATTAATGATCCTAACATCCTTAACAATCAAAAGTATTAGGCTAAAGTTAATTGTCTTCCTGTCCCCCACACTCAAAGTTTCAAATTTTGAAACTTTACCACCTCCAAACAATATTTTTCCAAAGTTTCGAATTAGATGTCTTAAGAGAGACTTGCGAGTTTAGTTGTAGCTATAATCATATTTATTTTAAGAATCTCAGCTCAAGGAGTTGTGTCTCCAGTTTTTGTCCTTCAACTCAACTTCATGATGCAAATCTTGTTCATACTATAAAGATACATTTAGGTTGGCATATAGTTTTTCAAGTAACTGGGTAGATTTGATTTTATTTTATGAAATAATGGATAATAGATAATAGTTTTTTTTGTAAAATCAAGAATATTTCACAATCAATTTTAAATCGATACTAATTATTTCACAAGTACAATTTTGAAAATTAAACTTGTGTCTCATTCTTATTAGGATAAGAAGGTGCTTATCACCTTAACTAACCCTTATTGATATATTTTTTTTTAACAAGAAGATTATAGTTTGTTAGGTTTGAGCCGGCCTTGTTCTAATGAATCAAGTGGGTCTGTTTGGATTGGCTCAGCGGAGCCAAGAGGCCCAAGATGCAACAGCTTTCAGAGCACAAAAGCATGGATTTGAAAGAAAATTTCAATAAAATTTAATGGAATGACGCAGAGGTAGGACACCCTAGCCCACACCGTGGCCACTTCTTGAAATTTCTTCAAGAGGACCTAACAAGAGAAAGAAAGCGACAAAGAGAGTGGCTTGCGTCGTGAAAATGACATGCAAAATGGTGCGCATAAGCCCACCATATTCCACCACGTGTGCGGGGGCTTTTCATCATTGACCCCGTGCCTGTTTAAAATGACTGTTCACGTGCCAGGGACAACGCACTGTTTTTGTCCTAAAAAAATAATCAAACTAGAGGCGAATCCATGCAAATCCACGGGCTGCCACCATTATATATACGAGGTATATATTGCATAAAATAGTTAATATGGTACAAATATACTTTGGCATACTTACATCATGTATATAGTGTAAATATTAATATAGTAGGGATATAAGTACGTACTTATTGATATATTTATATATATGAATGTATTGACTAAATTTTTTATTTCTAATTTGTTGTATTTAATATTTATATATAATTTAACTGATTATAACATTTTCAATCGTTCTGAAAGTTCTCTTTATTACAAAATAAAAAATTGTACTTATTTGCCGATGACATGATTCATTTTTTAAAAAATAATATATATCCGATTTACAGTTAATAAATTTTAGATTTTTCTATATCTTTTACTATATATATGTATTATCATATAAAATTCAAACATATAATTAAATATAATTATATTTTGTATATATAGTTAATAAAGTCTCTGTGATCACAAGAACTACCATTTGTTAACTCTCAAACAACTCTAACTTTTGACCTACAAAATTGTGCCAGTGGTGTCAATTTTTATCTTATATATATATATATATATATATAAGAGAGAGAGAGAGAGAGAGAGAGAGAGAGTCAGCACTCAAAATTTAGGTAAAAGGATACAGGGACCCCATGGCTCATAATTTTAGGCTCCTAGGCCTTGTGTGGTCTTCATCTGTCACAATCAAATATTAGGTATACATTATAATAATGTTAATTAATCATAGTACTGGCTGCAACTAGTTTGATTTCTATTTATCACTTTGACATACTCATCATTCATCAATCTACTACTGTGTATCCTAGTGGGCTCCACAAATATTTATAATAGCTCTCCAGTCATCCCATTCCTGATTTTTTTTTAAAAAAAAAAAGAAAATCGAGATAATTTTTTTGATAATAATTTAAAGGGATAATTTTTTTAAAAAAAATTAAATTTAAAAGCTAATTTAATAACTTAAAATTCTTAAATAAAAAAATTGTAAGTGTTTTGAAATGGACATGGCAGCCTGATCCTCAATCGTCATCCTGCTTTTCATTCCACTTCATTTTGTGAAAAAGGAAAAGAAATAATATTGCCAGTTCCAGTAGCTCAGTTTGTCCGTGTTGTAGGCAACAAACGTCTCATTGTCAATCAACCTGGTATTCCAAATGGGATAAGGTCGTATGGCCATCCGAAAATATAATTTAATAGTAATTTTATTTTATAAAAATTATTATTATTATTATTATTATTATTATTATTATAAAAGTGTTGTCAAAATGTAAAAAGATTTTTGACCCTCGGGGGTATAACGGCCATATACCAGGGTTTTGACAGTACATTATATGAAAATCAAAAATCAATAAAACCTGACAAAGTATTTTTCAACTTTTATATATTAATATTATAATTTTTTTAATTATCAAAATATATAAAATTTAGACTAATTATTAAAATATATAAAAAATCGATTTCTTTTTAGAGGTTGGTTTGACTCAAACTGATTTTTATATAAAAGTTAGTTATTTTCATATTGATTTCCTTGAAAAGTTGACCCTCACTGTATGACTTAACTTCTTCACTGAAATCAACTTTTTCCAAACCCACTTTACTTAAGAAGTCAATCATGCACGAACTGACTTCCAATCAGTTTGTATAATGTTTCACAAGGACAACTCTACGACAAAGGGGTGGAGGAAGGCGATGGTGGGATGACAAAGAAGAGAGGCGGAGGGGATGGAGGAAGGAAGTGGTGGAGAGGACTCCAAGACAAAGGGGTGAAAAGGAAAGGAGGTGGAGGGTGGATGTTCAATGGTCATAGAGCTTTGTTAAAGGACTTCGTCACTAGGATATGTGTGACAATTGACAACTAATGTGCAAGTGAAGTAGTAAGGAGTGACAAGTGCCTGTCGACAATAGATTTGCCATCTATTGATGCCTATTTGACAATAGGTGTACAATGATAGGGATTGCCAAATTGATGACAAATCTACCTCTTTAATCTCTTCGACAATAGTTTTCTTCATCATCTCTAGCGAGTGTTTCAACATAGGGGTGTTTTCCATCAAACACCCTTATTTTCATCGAACCCCTTGCCACTACCCTTCCTTCCTTTGGTAGCTCTACAAACACCACTAGTAACCTAGGCAATACTCTGCCGTTGCTCGGTCGCGCTGCTCAAACTCTTCCTCTGTCTTCTTTTCTCAGCCTCCAGTGCTAGCTACTTTTGCCCTCAGCCTTGCTTTTTTCCTTCTACCTTTGGTTGGTTTGGTGAACCCACTTCCTAAGGAGCCTAGTCTTTCCTTACTGATTTTAATAAGATTTGTTATTTTTACAAACCAACTTTCCCTATAAAAGTTGGTTTGCTAACAATTGATTTATAAATAAAAGTCAGTTCGTTACCATCCAACTTCTATTAAGAAGTTGAAGCACATACTTTGGTAAAAAAATTTAAAATATATATCTTAATAAATAAGAAATAAAATATAATATTGATTAAAAAAAGCACTTTAAAGAAGTTTACTTTAGAATTCGTTAATTCATGAGGCATACATTTGTAATACGGTAAATATTTTTAAAAACTATATTAGTTCCTACATCTAAAATTATTAGAGAATAAATAGTCTTTGAAATAAATTAAACCAAATTCAATAGATAAAATAAATAATTGTTATCACTTGATAATATCTAGGGAGAAAAAACTCTTGATTTCCAAGCCAAATGGCTGAATAAATCAAATACTTCTCAACATTCTAATCTAACCTTAACTTTCTTATTTATTATAGTCAAAATATAAATAAAATCATAATAGATAAATATGAATTAAACCTAACTCTATCCTAACTAATTCAATTTAACTTCTCTAACGCTTACTCCAAATCTCTCCAATGTTATCATAATTATCACGTAACAAATGCTAACCACTAGAGAATTGAGTTTGTCCTCATGGCAGAATCCCAGAAATTGTAAACTATTGATTTGGTGGTTTGGTGTTTGGATCAGTAATTGCATTTACTTCAAGTGCCTAGAAATTAGCTAGCCTTATGTCTTCTCGATCATTCTCCATCACTTGAATTTCTTTGTCCAAATATACATGCGAAGGGTTATAAGAAAGCTAACATTTAATACACAAGCCCTTACTTTAAAGATCTTAGTAGTCTATGAGAAAAAGTTGGTAAGAGCTCTGAGACTTGAGTTATGCACTAAGCGATGTGGAGGTCTGCAGAACTTTCATTGACCGGTGCATGATGGCTTGATTAAGGAATGAAGTAGCATGACTGAGACATAAGAGACTGTAATATCAGTGCTATCAAAGGAAGATAACTCTGTGGTAGAACAGGAAAATGTTTACAGGTTAGAAAATCGGCGAAGTGGATATTGATGATTGATTCACCAAGACAGGTGAAGCATTGATCATTGGGTTGGATGGTATGGAAGTTTGTCCTGAAGAAGTGGCTATTTGTGAATTGTTTTTTGAAACAATTAAAATAGGAGTATCCATTTTGCCCCAAAATGTTGGAAATTTATGTATTAACCTTATTGGTGATGGTATCTAGACAAACCTCAAGGTCAAAAACCCTTCTCTCTAAAGTTTCTATACAAACATTCACTACTATTTCAAGTAAGAACAAAAATATGCAGGTTGGAACCAATTTGTTAGAGAGTAAATAGCCTTTGAAATAACTTAAATCAAATTAAATAGATAAAGAAAAGAAATGTTGTCACCTGACAACATCCAATGAAAAAAACTCCAAATTTCTAAGCCAAATGACCAAATAAACCAAATAATTCTTAATACTCTAGTTTAACCTTAACTCCCCTGTTTATAATAGTAAAAAATAACAAGAATTATAAAAGATAAATATGAATTAAACCTAACTCTATGTTAACAAATTCAATCTAACTTCTCTAACTCTCATCCCCAAATCTCTCAATTATTATCATACTTATCACGTGACATAAACAAGGGGGAAAATCCAAGGTAGCAACTAATTTTGGCATTACACTAAAGGTCTTCAATATCATGCCATCATGCAGTCAACAACTTCTATTAGTATATTAAGCTTTGAAAATTCTCATCTATCGGTATCCTAGGACCTAGGTACCTTATTAAGTTATTACCTAAAAATAATTGCGTGTTTTTCTAGAAAAATGGTTTTCACTTTTCTAAAATATTAAGTTTTTTATTGTCATTAATATTCAAAATATAATTTTTTTTAAATATAAAATTGAATCCCTCGAATCTCTGCCGGTCTACCATATTTAAGAAAATTTTCTGCCTGACTTTGGATTAGGACGGAAAATCAAAATCCCAATGGAATTAGGGTTGGCCACTAAATTAATGCTTGATAATGGACCAAGGCCCACCCTGGTTGGTTCCATCCCAACCCCAGTTTAGGCCCTTCTTGACTAATCAGATTACTAATACCTGCTGGCGATGTGCCTTACGTAACAACACCCAATTTGACCAGCTTATAAATTTTTTATTTTTACTTTTTAGTTCTTAACCTACCCACCCGGCTGAGTAGGTAATATTAATTTGGGTGCAAAACCCTCTTTATTTAAATAATATTTAGCATTATTCTTATTATGTATAACACTTTTAAACAAATTATATATCGACAAAATATAAGAGAAATATTAAATTCAGAGGTATGCATGTCTTAATCTTTGGTAAACACATTTTACAATCGTGAGGGGTTCAGCCCAAAGCGAACAATATTTACCAGTGGGTTAGGTCGTTACAAATGGTATCAAAACTATTTTATATAACCTCGAACAGTGATGGGACAAATCTAAATAATGAACATAAGTCTCCAAAAGGGGTGTATGTAACACATTTAGACAAATCTCATATTAGCAAAATATGGGAAATATATTAAATTGATAGGTATACATGCCTTAATCTTTTGTAAATGCATTTTAAAACCACGAGAATCTTAATCCAAAATAGACAATATTTACTAATAGGCTAAATCATTACATAATGAAAAAAACACTTTTTCTTTTTATCTAACGATTTCTTAAAGGTTTTGTTTAAAAAGAGATTAACTTAATCCAATTTCACCTACTTGGATTATATATCTAATTAGAAATTAAAATATTATTTATTTCACTTTAAATTTAATTTTTTTAAATTAAAATTTAAAAAATCCAACTTTTGATAACATAATTTTAGTATTCTTTTAAATTTTTATTTTATAATATTTTAATTCTATTTAACTTTTTTTAGTTGAAATGACACTCAATATTTTTTCAACTTAAATGGCACTCAGTGTTCTTATTTGAATATTTGAAATAAAAATAAAATAATAAAATAAAAGTTATTTTAAAATTAAATAATAATAAAATTAAGTTATCAAAAATGGATTAAAAAAATTAAAAATAAGAAAATTTTAAAAAATAAGTAAATCAAATAATATTTTAATTTTAATCATATCAGTAATTAAAATATGTGAAATTGAGTTATTTTTAACTTTTTTAACAAAATTATTAGATAATTATTAGTAAATAGTTAGTTAAAAGAAAAAAAGTATTTTTTCATAGAGAGAATAGGATTAAGTATTATTCAAGTGAACCCGGAAGAGAATAAGTGTTTTTATACCCTATTAGTTTTAATTTTTTAATCTACTTTTGTGACAAACATATTAATATATAATCATAGAGTTTGGTTAATGAAGACATTATTAATCTCTTTTGTATGTCCTCGTCTTCTCAAAAGAATTATAAGTCCAATAATTCCACCGTTTTTTGTGAATTTTGAGCTCATCCCTCCTCTTGCATGCATTTTGTCATGGACCATGAGTCGGCAAGGACAGAGACATTCTGCCTTACTATTTGCCCTCTGTCCATCTTAATGGTTAAAACCAAAACGCCAATTGGAGAGGATGAGGTCAAAAAGTATCTGCTTTACCAACGGGTAATTTAATGTGTCATGGGTTGTGTTTTGTGTTTTTTACTCGTATTTTTAAAAGCATATGCTTTATTAACGGTGATAATTCACATTCGTTTGACATTTTTATATTGAGTTGAGATTAAAATTCCTCATTTTGGGTGGACAGCAACATATGTAGATCAATTTAGAATTGTGTTTTATTTTTCAGAAATTAATTGAGTTTATTATAATATTACTTATTTTAATCTTTGTTTAATGGGTTGTATATCGGTTGTCAGATTCCCTTTTTTTTCTCCCAACCACTATTGTTTATTTAAGTAGGTTTAACTTACTAGTATAATAATACTAATGGTAGATTGAATAACTCAAAAGGTGTAATGATCGAGTGTTATTAAATATAATAACTTGTTAAATATGAATTATTTGTCCCAAATGTTTAAATCTAAATTATCAACTAATAATTTTTAATATCTTATGTAATATATCATATCATTTTTTAAAATTAATATGAGGCTGGATATTACAAAAGTCTTGACAAGGTAATAAGGGCTAGTTTTGGTGTAAAGCAAATAAAGTAGTTGGTGTAGGCTCTCAAAATTTTAAGATCCAAAATTTTACATTCAAAATAATTTTATTGTTATTATAATAATAATTATATATTCATAAAAATTTCAAAAAAAAAACTCATAACAATTAAGTTTTATAATATTGATTAGTCAACTACAACTTAAGGTACATTCGGATAGGAGGATAGAATATAAAGTGATAGAATAAAATTAGATAAATTTATCCAGATTAACTTTTTTTAAGTTGAAATGACACTCAGTCCTTTTTCAACTTAAATAGCACTCAATGTTCTTATTTGAATATTTGAAAAAAATAAAATAATAATAAAATAAAAATTATTTTAAAATTAAATAATAATAAAATTAAGTTATCAAAAATAGATTTAAAAATTTTTAAAAATAAGTAAATCAAATAATATTTTAATTTTAATCAGATCGGTAACTAAAATATGTGAAATTGAGTTATTTTTAATTTTTTTAAGAAAATTATTAGATAATTATTAGTAAATAGTTAGTTAAAATAAAAAAAAAATCGTAGAGAGAATGGATTAAATATTATTCAAGTAAACCCGAAAGAGAATAAGTGTTTTTTACCCTATTAGTTTTAATTTTTTAATCTACTTTATGACAAACATATTAATATATAATCATAGGAGTTTGGTTAATGAAGACATTATTAATCTCTTTTGTATGTCCTCGTTTTCTCAGAAGAATTAGAAGTCCTAATAATTCCACCCCGTTTTTGTGAATTTTGAGCTCATCCCTCCTCTTGCATGCATTTTGTCATGGACCATGAGTTGGCAAGGACAGAGACATTCTACCTTACTATTTGCTCTCTGTCCATCTTAATGGTTAAAACCAAAATGCCAATTGGAAAGGATGAGGTCAGAAAGTATATGCTTTACCAACGGTGGTAATTTAATGTGTCATGGGTTGTGTTTTGTGTTTTCTACTCATATTTTTAAAAGCATATGCTTTATTAACGGTGATAATTCACATTCGTTTGACATTTTTATATTTGAGTTGAGATTAAAATTCCTCATTTTGGGTGGACAGCAACATATGCAGATCAATTTAGAATTGTGTTTTATTTTTCAGAAATTAATTGAGTTTATTATAATATTACTTATTTTAATCATTGTTTAATGGGTCGTATATCAGTTGTTAGATTCCCTTTTTTTCCCCCATCCACTATTGTTTATTTAAGTAAGTTCAACTTACTAGTATAATAATACTAATGGTAAATTGAATAACTCAAAAGGTGTAATGATCAAGTGTTATTAAATATAACAATTTATTGAATATGAATTACTTGTTTCAAATATTTAAATCTAAGTTATCCAGTACTAATTTTTAATATTTTTATATAATATATCATATCATTTTTTAGAATTAGTATGAGACAGAATATTACAAAAGTCTTAACATGGTAATAAGGGCTAGTTTTGGTCTAAAGCAAATAAAGTAGTTGGTGTAGGCTCTCAAAATTTTAAGATCCAAAATTTTACGTTCAAAATAATTTTATTGTTATTATAATAACAATAATAATTAAATATTCATAAAAAAAAAATTTAAAAAAAACTTATAACAATTAAGTTTCATAATATTGATTAGTCAACTACAACTTAAGGTACGTTCGGATAGGAGGATAGAACATAGAGTGATAAGATAAAATTAGATAAATTTATCTAGATTAAACAGTTTTATTACACATTCGATTCAACAAATAACAAATGGGATAAAACCTAAATTTATCAACAAGCCCTCTATTATAATATGAGTTAAAAAAAAAATAGTCGAGACCTTCGTCAAATCAATGCCTCCCTTCATCGCAATTGTCAACTGGCCCACCCCTTCCTACACCTCCGTTGTGCCCTCTCCTCCTCCATTGTCTCCCTCCACCTCGCCGCCATTGGCCACACCCACTTTGTCGCTCCCCACCCTTCTCTCCTTACTTCATCTCCGTGACCCAGGTAGAGCACCCCCTTCTGGCACGAAGTGAGGGAACCCAGCCTCGGATCCCAGGTGGAGTGCCTCCCTCCGTTTCGCCTCGCCCACGTCAAGCCCATGCCCTTCCCTCCAGCCCTAGACGCCATCTATGTCTTTGATTTGGGGCTCCAAATTTGTCGCCTATGTGCAATAGCAAAAGTTTTTCTTTCGATCAGAGTACTCTACACTCATGGGCGAAGGACAATGGCAATCGGCACCGAAACTACAGCCAGAGATCAGGAGCGAGGAGGAAGATTAGTTTTACGGTGGAGGAGAACGGAAGGGAATGAGGGTAATTTGGCCATTTCACATGTTGATAAGGGGGGGATAAATTTTATTCCACCCAACTGGTCTGATAGCTTATCCCATGGATACTGATATGTATTTGTATCCCATGTTGTTACATACAATTCGAACGCTCCTTTACAAGTCATAATTTTCTTTTTCATTTGTCTCATAATTAAATTTTTTTATTCTCAAAATAGTTATTTTTTAATTTTAGCATCTATTTATTTAAGAACTTTTATTTTTTCTTCTTCATTATTTCTAGACTCCCACCTAACATTTTAAATATTTCATTTAAAATTTTTAACCCTCCTTTTCCAATATTAATTATTTTTCTTTATAAAATCAAATGTTTTGTTTTAATTTTATCAATTTCATCTTCATTTTTTTCAACTTAACATTACTACATCTGACATCTCTATCATATTTGATTCATAAAGTAAAAATATACTTATTTTTTAGTTGAGGAGTAAAATCACTCAAATATTGAAATATTCTCACAGAATGATATTTTTTACTATCAACTTTCATAATCTGTAACGTTTAACTATTTTTTACATTACACTTTAATTTGTTAAATTTATATTATTGATAGATATATTTTATTGTTTGTATTGCATAATAATTTAAATACATAACCCAATAAATTTAGATTTGTGTTTGTATTGTGTTATATTTTTTAAAAAAATTAGTTGAGTTTATTATAAAATACTAAATTATTACAATCTTTGATTTATGGGTTGTATTTCAGTTGTTTAAGTAGGTCTTACTTACTCGTAAAATAATACTTAATAACAAATTGAACAACTCAAAAGACTTCATAAGGTAACAAAAAGTTGTATTTATTTAAAGAGTTTACACCAGCTTTCTTATAAATTAAATAAGTTTTTTGTTATAATTTCTAACTTTATCACATTGTTTAATCAACTTTAAAAGCTATTTTTTATAATTAAAACAAATGCTACTATTAGAAGCGCAATATTCCCTCCTTTATCATTATTGAAGTATAATATTATATATTATATAAAAATCTTAAAAACCAATATTAAATAATTTAAGTTTAATAAATTACTAGAGTCAATATTGAAATTGAAAATCATTTGCACTATAGACTCTGCATGATTTAAAAATAAACCAGAAGAGAACCGGTTAATGGAGAAAATTGTTGTCTGATACAAGTTGGAGGTGGGTTAGAATGGAATCATTTTTCTGGTTCAAAGGTAGGAAGAAAAGTGCCGCAAACACAATGAATAGCAAGAGTTATTCACATTTCGATAATAGCAAATTAATTGTTCAATCTCAAAGTCAAAGAAATATGTATGTTACTTAAACTTGCAAGAGTTATTCACATTTTCGATAATAGCAAATTAATTGTTCAATCTCAAAATCAAAGAAATATGTATGTTACTTAAACTTGACAAGCACGTAAGACATTTGAGTGGAGAGAATATAATACTTACTTTCATATTGAAATTTAGTAAAATATTTTACACTTATAGCGATGAATGGTAGGGAAGAGAGAGGCCAACTAATTTTTGTATCGTCCATGATGCAAAATGGACAGTGACTTCCTATTTTTATCCATGACCAACAAATATTGTTTGAACAACTAAAAATCAAACTTCAATTGCTTCTTAGAAAGGAGCAAGGGCAAAACTTTGCTGTCTTTCACAGAATCATAAAGTGAAAGTGAACTCTTTCTTCATAGTCAACAAATTAACATGCACCACAAATGATTTCTTGGAGAAAGAGGCTTAAATTTTCATCTCAATATCAAATTACTCATGTGGAAAATTTAGACGTAATAATTTAAAAGAAAATAAA
Source organism: Thlaspi arvense (assembly GCA_911865555.2). NCBI lineage: Eukaryota > Viridiplantae > Streptophyta > Magnoliopsida > Brassicales > Brassicaceae > Thlaspi > Thlaspi arvense. The sequence goes on from CAJVSB020000058.1 coordinate 15,073, forward strand.
AAAAGAAGACCAATTATTAGCAGTTCTAAATCTCACAACCAAGCTTAGTTGCCCTCATTGAATAAATTGACTAATGATGATGTTGATCTACACACATCACAGAGAAAAAACTATTCACACTTTTGACAATAGTAAATTAACTATTCCATCTTAAAATTTAAAAAATATATGTATATTACTTAAACTTGACGAGAACGTAAGATATTTAAACGATGATGTTGATCCAAACACATCATACAGAAAAAATTATTCACACTTTTGACAATAGTAAACTAACTATTCCATCTCAAAATCAAAGAAATATGTATATTACTTAAACTTGACGAGAACGTAAGATATTTGAACGATGATGTCGATCCAAACACATCATATAGAAAAAATTATTCACACTTTTGACAATAATAAACTAACTATTCCATCTCAAAATCAAAAAAATATGTATATTACTTCAACTTGACGAGAACGTTAGATATTTGAACGGAGATAATATAATATTTACTTTTGTATTGAAATTTAATAAGATTATTTTACACGTGTAGCAACAAATGGGGAAGAGAGAGAGAGAGAGCGAGCGACTAATTTTTGTATGGTCCATGCAAATTGGATGGCGACTTTCTATTTTTATCGATGACCAATAAATATTGTTAGAACAACGAAAAATCAAACTTTAATTGCTTCTTAGAGAGGAGCAAAGGCAAACCTCTGCTACCTTTTACCGAATCACAAAGTGAAAGTAAACTTTATCCTCATAGTCAACAAATTAACATGCACCACAAATGATTTCTTAGAGAAAGAGAGTTTAATTTTCCTCTTAATATCAAATTACACATGTGAGAAATTTAGACCCATTATGCTAAAAAGAAATTTAAATAATGGAGACCAAGTATTAGTTGTTCTAAATCTCACTATCAAGCTTAATTGCCCTAATTGAATAAATCAACTGATGATGAATCTATCGATCCATTGAATCCATTTTAGATATAGTGAGCTGGATGAAGGGAAAAATGGCATCCTTCTGTCATTTTATCTTCAATTGACTTTTTATTCATATCATTTACTTATTTTCCCTTTCTTAATACTTGTAATTGATTTTGTTATAATTTTTAAAGTAAAACTCGTGGAAAAATTTTAGTAATTACTAGATGTGATTTTTTTTCCTGTTCTTACATGTATTTTCATTTTTTTATGATGTAAAACTAATTATATTTAAGAATTTATAATGTGTCACACCCCAACCATTTACAACTCAAGGGCATGACAGCCGGACAATAACCAACACACCGCTGGGTAAAATCCGACAGCATGCCAGCTACTGTAACCCTTTCTAGTTGGCCTCAAGGGCCCTATGTCTGAGTACCTGCTTAAAACATCATCAACTTCACAATACTAACATAGCTTGCAATAACTCATCCGATACATAGCTTAAGCATAAATCATCCTATAATACACTTTATTAATCATCTAACATCATACTATGCTCAAAAATCATCACATATGCTTAACCAATAATAATTCATTCATAAGACCTCAACATCACATATTACTTAAAAATTCTCTAAAAAAAATAAGACAACCTCCCAATATACATGACTCATCCCAATCTATATAAACATAATCAAAAAGATCCTCGCAGCCTGGCCCACCTGGTACTAGTACGTGAGTAAAACACAACATAAGTAAAACGAATACCGAGATTCTAACTTAATGTCTCAGCATCTGCAATGGGGGAAAAATGAGTGGGTGAGACCAACGTCCCAGTGAATGGTAATCAAACTAATCCCAGTGGAAACAGTCAGTTTTTGTATCAATTTAAACAATATAAACATTCTTGAAGAGTTTCGTATCATGAGGCATAATAATTGAATTTTCAACAATGCAAAGCTAAATTGTTATTTTTGCAAGTCATAAAACATAAGAGAGCATAAGCATGAATCATAAGAGTATTCGTGGGTATCATAGAAAAATCATAAAAATCATATCACATAATCATATTCACATGTATACTCTAGTCGGATGTGCACAACCGAAGGTGTCTGGGGGCAGTAAAATCATAAAACATAACATGGGCCCTCATTGGGCAAAACATAAATATGTCAGGCGCTACTACATCGTGTAGCTCGCGCTAGGGGCCGCCAATTCCCGGCCAAGCTAACACAGTCTTTGGCGCATGGTCCCTTTCCCATTAGGGACAATAAACATACATATATGTTATACACGTAGAACTGCCACCTGCCCCAGATGGCTGCCCGACATCATAATCTGGGTGCTAAGGCACCAAAATAACATAAACTCATGAAAACCATGCAATTAAGTATATATTTGAAATCATAACATAGCTGGACTGTTTCCCATGTTTTCAGTAACAACATATATTTGAGTTTGAAAATTAGCATTGTTCATTGTAAATCATAATTTGCGGAAATAAACTAAGATTAGGAAGATTCCCACACACCTGTAAAAATAAGCTTACAAGGGTGCTCTTAAAGCTGTAGGTCCTGGGTCTGTAGTAGTTGGGGTATCCTCTCCTACAAGGGGAATACATAACATGAGAGACAAATCCTATAAACACCATACGAAAACAATAACTATACCCTACAATGTATAAATACAATTTTTCCTCAATCTCTAACATTTGGATTTCATCCAAACATGCCTTTAATTTCTCTCTAACCTTTGGGTTTCATCTAAACATGCCATTAATTTCTCTCTAACCTTTGGGTTTCATCCAAACATGCATTTAATTTCTCTCTAACCTTTGGGTTTCATCCAAACATACCCTTAATTTCTCTCTAACCTTTGGTTCCATTCAAACATGCCTTTAACTTATCTCTAACCTTTAGGTTCCATTCAAACATGCCTTTAATTTCTCTCTAACATTTATATTTCATCCAAACATGCCTTTAATCTCGTTTTTCCCCATTTCAACTCCAACCAAACATGTCCTTATTCCATTTCAACATCATCTCACCCATTTCTCTCACATTTCAACCATAATCACTTCATTCAAGTTTAATCCAACAATAAAAATATAAATATCCTCAAATAAAATAATATCTAAGGTTACTTTAACAAGAATAATCAAGATTCAAGCAAAATATTCCATGGGTGAGGGTAAACCCACTTTCTCTCTCTACAATACATAATAACATCCAAATACAAAAATCTACACCGATTAAAAGCTATAAAATGAAGAGAGGAAGCTAAACATGTAGAAAAAATGAAGAAAAACCAAGGGGGGTTTGAGATTGGACCATTTTACATACCTTGGAGCCTCTTTTCTCCTTTTTCTCTTCTTCCCTCTCTTCCTCTCTCTATTTGGGTGAAAATGAGCCCTAAAGGCTCCTCCAACACTTAAAACACTCCCCCCAAATGTCAAAAGACCATCTTGCCCTTCATTAAAAATTAACCTCAATTTAATCATAATTAATTTTTGGATAAATTTTGGATACCCTAGGATATCTCCCAAATCTTTGTTTTATAGTGTTTAGGAATTTAAGAGAGTTTAGGGGTCCTTGGAGGGATTAAAAATACAAAATTTTCATGAAAATGGGCAAAAATCCGTGTTTGGCGCGCTGTAGCGCGGCTAGCGCGCTGCAGCGGCCAAATTCCAGTGGCCGCCGCGCTGTAGCGCCCAGGTGCGCTACGGCGCGGTCACCAGCAAGCATCGCGCTGTGCCGCGCCTTGGAGCTCGCCGTGGCGCGCCTCGTTGCTACAGTAACCCCGCCTCATTGCTACAGTAAATTTTTTTTTTTTTTTTTAACAAAAACTTCATTTCTTCCAAAACTTCCAAAACACTTCCTACCTTCCCAAATTCCTCGAAATACCCTCTAAATAAATTTAAAACTCAACAAAAGTGGTTTAAGAATTATTCTTCTTCTTTTATTCATTCTTTTTCTTTTCTTGTCCTTTTTCTTTTCTTTTTATTTTCTTGTTCTTTTTCTTGAAGTTGGTTTTGGATGTTACATAATGTGTATTTTTACGGATGCAAACTTGATTTTTCTCCTTATATACAAGAATGTTGTACCACTTACAAATACTTTGGTCACAACTTGTAAATATGACTTCTAAGATTTTTAAAATAGTGAAAAGACAAAAGGTAAGTTTTAATGTATTGTTTAGACAAGAGCAGTTTTTGATAGCACAGAAGATGGAGTTAATTTTTATAGTCCCAACTTAATTAATCTGAGTTTTTTTTTTTAATTTTATAAAAGATTATGTAAAGTGAAAAAATTAATGTGTATAAATGTTATGATTGAAGTGTTGGATTCGTGACCGATGTTAATGTTAGAATGGAATTCAACTTAACAAGCCTAACTAATATATAGTATTTTTGTAATGATCCGAAAATTATTAGTTTTATTAACTTGTTAAGTCTAAATCATTGGTCCAAAATGCTTAAACCCAAATTGTTCAGTAGTATTTTCTAGTTTCTTATATATCATATCATATTATTCTCAGAAATCAATATGAGAATGGGATGTCACAATTTCTCCCAATTAAACACTTGACGTCTTCATCAATTTAGAAATCAATATTTATGTCCAAATAAAATAGGTTTAAAGATAAGTCAAAAATTCGTATTTGTATCCAAATAGAACATGTTCAAATATGATTTTATTCTGATAATATTTAGTCACGACCGAGGTATTGGATTTGTAATTGTCGTTAAGGTTATAATGAAATTTAACCTAACAAGTCTAACCATCATATTGTATTTCTGTAATGACCCGATAACTATTAATTCTAACAACTTGTTTAACTTAAATCACTAGTTCAAAATATTTAAATTTAAATTGTTCAGTAATAGTATTTAATTTCTTATATATCATATTATATTATTCTTAAAAATTAAAAATTAATGTGAGGATGGGATGGCACAAAAAAAATTCACAACATTCAAAAATTTAGCCAAGATTTATGATACATATAGGAAATATAAACTTCCACTTTTTTTTCACTCTCACATTCTTCTCCTACATATTAGTTCCCCGACCCTTTTTTTCAAAAAAAAAAAAGAGTAAATAAAAAACATTGTCCTCACTTTTTTCTTGTTTCACTTAGAGAAAAAATATTTGCTCCAAATAGAGGGTTGAAAAATTTTCTAAAGATAAATATGACCAAAACTATAATTAGCTTACTCTCCCCTTTTATATTTGGAAGGTTAAATTTATTGTGATCTTAGTTTTTAAATATTTTAAACTCAATTATTCTTCAAAATTACTAATTCTAATAACTTATTTGATCTTTACCATCGATTTAAAATACTTAATTTTAAATTATTTAATAATAATATTTAATATTTTATCTATAACATAATTTTATTATTATAAATTCACCAAAAATCATAAATTACAAAACAGCATTTTTGGTGAAGTGGCTAGGAACTCTATTTCATAGCATTACTTGGTTAACTTCCATAATATAGCAAAGAAGGAATTAAAATATATCTTAAGATTAAATGCATATATTATATATTATATTTATTTTATTAAGCTAAATAAACAGCTTCAAACTGTCTTAATTTTTTATATTTATATGCCTTCAATTTTTTTAAGATTAAAAATCAACTTCAAAGTATTCTAGTATCAACCATGTCTCTTCTCTAATTTCAAGCATATATCACAAAATTATTTTCCACTTGTATCTATTAAAATTTACAGTGCTACAGATTATATTTTAATATTTTATTTTCTCCGTATTTAATTTAATATAATGTTCGGGATGCTTTAAATATCTGATCGTGACACAGACCTATACACTTTGCTTAAGTTTACTCTTTTTCAAAGTGCATGGTGAGTCATAAACAATGACAGAGACTAAACATTATAATTATTTTATTTTTACTGGTAAAGTAATAAAATTGAAAGAAGAAGGTGATAAGCGGTGAGGAAAAGCCGAGCCAGATACCATTCCCCCAATAAAAGGGCTTTTGATAAGCGGTGAGAGAAGAGCCCTAAACGCCATTCGACGTCTCACATCGAACTCTCGGGAACCTTTTTTGTTCACCTCTATCATCTGCTTCACGCTCAGCGGTTGTTCCCAAGCCCCATTCCATCCGTTCGATCTACCGCCCGTAAGGCTGATCGGGGCGTAGACGCGCGTGTCATTCACGCGCTCGACGCGTTGTGGTGACGAAAAGTTGGCCCCGCCTTCTTTTGAAGTCGGTAAAGCAGCTACTTTTACTCGACGGCTTTACAAAATCCGCTTTTCCTTTTTCGCTGGCTTTTTCTATTGATGGTTCCGCGGCCAAAACTGTAATATTTAAAGGGCCATAGGGCCAAAAAAGGTAGTAAACCATTTTTTTCTATAAATTTGAGTGTAAAAGTTTCGTGATTAAGTTCACGATAAAGATGACGGCGTCAGGTCACTCGGAGGTCACCTGTGCCTTGCTCAGCTTGTGGAACTCGGTGAAAAGGAAAAAACAAAACGGAAAAAAGATGGATACTCAATGTTATTTTCTCCAAAACACTACCAAACAGCCCCACACTGGTAAAGAGTAGGTGGTAACCAAATCAGAAGCGGCTTCTTTGGTCAACTAGACGTGGGCGTGATACACGCTTATAAAAATGTGTTTTTGGTAAAAGGGCTTGTTGAGAGGGTGGTGATTCTTCTTTGCCTTCCAGAAGCTGACGAGGCTGCTAGAAAATTAACAAACTTGAAAAATAAAATAAGATTGAGGGTTATATTAGGTACTCCAACGCATTCTCAGAATTTATTTATTTAATTATTTTCTAATATTTTTAATTTTTAAATGATAATTTTGCGAGAATATTAAGAGTTTTCTGAGTTTTTTTTTTCATTTTAAAAATGTTTTTTAGGTAAAATTATTGATTTTTCTTAAAAGGATAAACAATTAGGCTGTTTAGTTTCTTAAAAATTTATCACTCTGCAAATATTTTTTTAGCTAGGATTGATTTTTTTATAGCTGTTTTTTATTCCCTCTAACTTATTAAATGAACCCACAAAATATTTAAAAATTTTGATTTATTAGCTAAATTATTAAAATAAAAAAAAATCCCAAATGATTCTCTCAAAATCTGGATCAAAATTCAGAAGCTAAAACGTCTACATCAACGGACGTCCCCATGTCAAATTAGACGTGCTTAACGTGCTAGGGCGGTTTAATAGTACAAAATCTATTAATTTTTAATAAAATTAATTAATTAATTATTTAAATTTTATTATTTTAAGATGCTAATTACTAATTAAATTTTTATTTCGAATTTTGCTGATATAACCTGATCATGAAATTCTATTTTAATAAATATCATTTTGTAAGAATATTTTAATATTAGAACGATATTATTTTATAATCTAAAATTAAGTATTTTTCTCTTCTTTTTTTTTTTCTTTTCCTTTCTTCTTCCTACAGTTGCTCTGGGTAGGGCCTCCACATGCGCACGCACCTCTCTCTCTCTCTATCTGGCCTCCCATCCACCGTTAATCGCCGTCGGTCACTTTGTCGACCTCATGGTTGCCTGTTTCTCTTCCCTCCAAACTCTATCACAAGCAATTTACTTGGTCCCCTGGGCCTCTGACCTCTGGCTTTCAAAGCCCTTGTTTCTCTTCCCTCCAAGTTCAATCTCGATCCCCCTTGCCTCAGACTTTTAGAAATGAACAATTTTATCTTCCGGTTTCTTCATTTTTCTTTGACAGGGAGAAGTTTGCAGGAGATTGAAAGAGTCAGAGTTTGGTAACAATAGGGAAGGAGAGAGAGGTCCAAGGCTGGCAGTGATGTGGGAGGGAAGGAAGGTCGATAAACACGAGATAGACACACAAGGCGTGGAGGGAGAGGAGGCTGGCAAAGAATAGGAATTAATATAATTGTTTGAGGGTAAAAATGTCAAAAAAGTTATATTACAATTTTTATTTATTTACAAAAACTGATATTGATAGTTAGAAGTATCTCTTACCTAACTTCACTAAATAACTTTTATTTTAAATTTTTTCAATCCAAAAAAGTAAAAATTTAAAATAAAAATAATTACTTTTATGTGTCTGGCTGTGCAATAACGCTTTCATAAACTCTTTGTCCGAGTAAGTTATCATTTCATTATTTTGCACTGGCATCAAGGGCGCCAACGTCATTAATTATTAATTTAATTACAATCAGCGTATTAAATGAGTGCTTGGGTTAAAAAATAAAAAAATTATTAATTTCTCCGACTAATTTCCAAACATAGAAAGGATAAATATCTGGAAACCACTAACTTAAAGGAAATAGGTGTGCCGTAAACCGAGAAATTATCTGTAAGTAGATAGCTACAGGAAACTGCCGTATCAACTTGAATTATCACCCACTCGGAATCAACTGGGCTTGACTCAGAGAGTTGAAGGGACAAACCCAGCTCTATCGTCACTCGTCAGCTCGATTTCAAAGCTATGCTCGCCACGACTCTCCGCTCCTGTCAGAGCCAGGTGGAGTCAGGGATCACAACTCGCACCCCTAACCGGATTATAAAATACAATGCGAGTGAAGAAAGCCTCCGGTGAAAACAATTGAGCCAAGGAGAAACTTTGCCAGAAAAACCCACCAACTAGAGAACAAACTTTTCCCTCTTTTATCTCTCTAAAAAGCACTCCCTGTCCGCCTGTCTATCTCTCGCTGTCAGAAGCAAAATATTCGAAAATCTTGTTCCTTGATTCCCACCAAAGTTCACTCGCTCGTGGCTTTTCGTGCTTCTTCTTCATTCATGGTTGTTCAACTGCTGTCGACATAATCTGTATCAGACTACTATCTTTTATTTTTATTATAATCACTCTAGACCTGTGTTTGTCTCCTCTTTACAATTTCGTGTGAGTTATTTACTGGGGAAGGTGTTTTCAGATACCGGTCATCCTTGAATCTGTTCTAATAAGTGTGGGAATGGTTTATTCTGGCTTTTGAGGAGACCCACCATGGATCTGGAGAACGGCGTTCATCATAATCTCGTCAAGGCAAGATGGGTGTCCATTAATTTGGTGCTGTTATGTGTTTTGGAAGAAAGCCATTTGGGATTTCTGATCACTACGTTGTTTTCATTTTGTTTGCAGAAAGAATCTTGGAGGACAGTATTGACCTTGGCTTATCAGAGCCTGGGCGTTGTATATGGAGATTTAAGCACATCCCCTTTGTACGTATACAAGAGCACCTTTGCTGAAGATATTGAACACTCAGAGACCAATGAAGAGATTTATGGGGTTTTCTCTTTTGTGTTTTGGACGCTCACTTTGGTCCCTCTCATCAAATACGTTTTTATTGTGCTCAAAGCGGATGATAATGGCGAAGGGGGAACGTTTGCTCTCTATTCTCTCCTGTGTCGACACGCCCGAGTGAACTCATTGCCCAATTGCCAGATAGCAGATGAAGAATTATCAACTTACAAGAAGGATATTGCAACTTTCGCTTCTTCTTCTTTTGGCTCAAGGTAGAAGATGAAGAATTATGTAACTAGGAATTGATTTTGTATCAGTTCCCTGTTAATGTCATTAATTACGTTGTTTATGTAGTATAATTATATTTTTATATGGAAACATACAAAAAAATTAATGTCTTAGCATTTGCTTCAACTTATTTTGTGTCAAAGGTTGAAGTCTACACTGGAAAGGCACAGAGTGTTGCAGAATTGCTTGCTTGTATTGGCTTTGATTGGGACTTGTATGGTGATCGGCGATGGCGTCCTCACACCGGCAATTTCCGGTAGATTACCTGTTTGTATATTTTTTTTAAATTTGTTTATAGGTGTTTTTTAATTGTTGTTTAACGTATGTTGACTGTTGTTGATTGTTATGTCTCAATGCTTTGTGCAGTTTTTTCTGCTGTTTCTGGAGTGGAGCTTGCTATGTCACAAGAGCATCACAAATGTAAGATTCTCAATTTTTGTCCTCTGATAGATAAATATTTGTCATCGCTTTTGAAATCCTTCGGGATCTGATTTTGTTCAGCCTTTTCAATTGTTTGTTTGAATAGCCACCAATTCAAGGCAAACAATTTTTCAAGCTCCTCTTATTCAGACTTAGACGAATTGTATCTTTCTGTTACGTTTTTGTTTAATATCAGGTTTCTTTTCTGCAGGAAATTCAATAGTCTACTCTTACCTCACCCATTTCTTTTACACTTGAAGAAATTACATGTAAAACCTCTTTGACTCAATCTTCAATCTGGTTTCAAACCCATACTGTAACTGGATTAACCGTTGAGAATTCACATTTTTGGTCGTCTCCTAAAGAACACTGTGCTAGATTAGTGAAGATCTAATGGGACTGTCAGAAGAAACAAATTGAGAGCTGTCATTTGTCTGTTTAAATATATTTATATACTCTTGTGTGGCTTACTGCAAATTTAGCAGTTATTTCTTTGACTTTTTTTTTTTTTTTTTTAGTGGTGTACCTGAGTGCATAATGATGGTACACTGGCCAAAAGCAAGAAAACTAGCCTGCATAAGAAATGGTGCTCAATTGGTTGGAAGTTAGAATTTTGGATTATATAAGCAGTGTTTACCAATTTGTATGAAATAGACATGATAAATTCTCAACCTTAGACCATAGATGATCTTTCAGTTGATTAAAACAATTCATGCATCTGAAGTCACAATGTCATGAATATGGGCATTGACTTCTAAAGCCTTTCATGTCATTAGGTCAGCAGGGAAATTTTAATGGTGGTTGCAGTTTGTTAAACAAGTTTTCTTCATATGTCTAATTGGACATTTGGTTAGTTATGGGAAAATGTTGAGAATTCTTTGCACTTGTTTGCTTTCTAAAAGTGAAGACACAGATGGAATTAGAGTCTTCAGAAAAGATGAAGCATTGCCTTGTTCCCCAATTTTATGTTTGCTCCAAACACTAAAGAATTCTGTTGGGCACACCTTGTGTGTCAAGTCATTTATCCCAGGGTGAGTTTTAAGTTGGCGACTGGCATCATAATGGTACCTGAAGTGTCAAAATAGGTTCAAAATTTTCAGTCTCCCATGTAGGCTAGATATTTTAGGAAGCTGCAGGGATTCTAAAAACACTACGGTTCATGACTCTCGGTTCTATCCTATTAACTATACAATTGTTTTCTGATTTGAAAATTTTGCAATTAAAAGGCCAACTTTGTTGTGATTGATCTGACAAAACTATGTGCTAACAGAAGTTGTGATCACTGATCTAGAAATTGCTACACCAGTATGCATTTAACCAAAATCATGGTAAGTTTGTTTGTTTGTGTTTATTTTCATTCTGTAAATTTGTGGGGAAGATTGAAACTTTAATTCAATTATTTTCAGCTTTGTTTTTTAAACATTTTCTCATATGCTGGAGTTATGCTTCATTACTGTGCCTGTAGATGATTGTCAGTGCAGAAGTTGGATCACTGCCAAATTTTTATGGTTCAACTTAGTTAAAATCATTCTAAAACATGACAAAATGTCTACTTATATGTAATTTGGAAGAATGCTAATGGCAACTGTAATGACCATCGTTGAAACAACTCTATGGGAGGATTCCTATCCAATGTTGTTTTTACTCATCTTGTGCCTCATGTACTTGAACTGGAGTGTGGCTGATATGTCTAACTAAACATGCATTTATAATGAACGTCTCACAGTGGAATTCTCCTGACACTTCTACATAAAACTGATTGATGTTGTTCTATGATTTTATTGCTTACTTTGATGGGTCCATGGAATTTCAAAGATAAAAACAGAATCCTAAGAAATATGAGTTCTGCATATTTATCTGCATCCAATGCTTTGACGATGAGAATTAGATCACTTCAAAATATCTCCTCATGCATGCATGGACAGGCATATGTAACACTTAATCTGTGACAAGGGATTGTGAGTGAGTCTTATGGTTGGATCTTTTCACCTCCCCCTAATTCCAATACATCTGATATCTGTGTCCTGCATTATCAGTTCTATGGGCAGGGATGTTAACTAGAGTGAATAATTTACAATAGGGTTATTGATTCTTAAAAGTTAGTCAGTTAATCATTCAGTTTCCGAACAGCTGTTTGACTCTGATGTCTTCAATAATTTAATTTCTTTTGGATTTAGAGGCTATCACTTGCTATTTTTGTTTTATACATACTAAAATTTTAAATTGCATGCATAGTTGGTTACCAACTCAGCAACTCCTAAAATCCTGATCACTCTGCAGATGTAGAAGTTCCAGTTGCATGTATCATACTCATTGGCTTATTTGCCCTTCAGCATTATGGCACCCACAGGGTTGGATTCTTGTTTGCACCTGTGGTCATTATGTGGCTGTTGTGTATCAGTGCTATTGGTGTATACAACATATTTTGCTGGAACCCTCACGTGTATAAAGCAATGTCTCCATATTATATGTACAAATTTTTGAAGAAAACACAAAGAAGTGGTTGGATGTCCTTGGGTGGAATCCTTTTATGTATCACAGGTGAACAGTAATTTATATTGACTGACTATATAAGCAAATATATCGTTTCTGCATCCCTTTGATTCCAGCATATATTCTGATGTTCCAGGTTCTGAAGCGATGTTTGCAGATCTAGGACACTTTTCACAGTTGTCAATACAGGTATATTTTCTTCAATATCACATCTATCTGGTCTTAGTTTTTAAACTGTATTACATCTTGGCTTGATAGATGCTTTATTGTACTTACCATTAAGCTACTTTCTGCTGTTAAGCTGTCAACTTTCCTTTCTCCAATTACCTTGATACTTTTTATGTACTCTACTTCCCCACTTCATTGATTCATCCACATTCCATGGATAGATAACATTGTTTTTGTGGTGCTGTTCCCATGGTGACTATTAGTTTTTGGCTGCTTCCCTTATTTTATCTACTAGTGACAAGTGTTTACTATGAATTTCCATACATTCATAAAATATGCAACTTTTTAGTAGAAGGGTTTGGTAAATGTTGAATCATTTCTATATATTCTGTCTGACAAACTGGTGCAGTTCCCAGAGGACCTTACTATTTCTTTCTCTATGGTTTTTGTCTCATCAGATCTAGACATTCCTGCAGGCCTTTTTAAACAAATAAAACTTGGGTGGCTAGCCAATTGTACCTTTGCTAGGATTTCCTAACTGATTATGACTCAACGTAGGAACCTTTTTGTGTTAGAGGTCTGCGTATGATTATATATTCAAATAAAATTTCTCTTCCCCCTTTGATAATTTGGACTTCTCCGTTTTTCTTTTAAGTCAATGGGGAAACAACCCTTTCTCATAGCCCTTGTGCAATTTGTTGGCTCTTCATGTCATTGTTTTTCTGAGTTGTGAACCTTCCTAGTGTAAGAGTAGCAAGGGAGCATATCATACCATGGCTGGGTTGTTCTTCGCAGTTCATTTGATGTCTAAGTGAATTAAAAATTGTGGTGAAATGTAGCAGTGGAAGTGGATGTCTCCATACCTAGCATTATATTACTGAGTTTGTTTCATTGTGTTCTTAGTTTCCTCCATTATTGTTCTGAGTGGGGATAATTCTTTGACTTCTCTAAGAAGCTAACCATGGAAGGATTCTATGCATTTTACAAACCTTGCTGAAAAAAATCCCTCTCGTTTTCTATGATCCCAAATTTTTGAGCATGTCAACAGTATATTCTGAATCTTTTCCATGGTGCTTAATTAATTGCAGTTGTTTATCTGTTAATATTTTCCATATAAAAAAGGTGATTAGAGGCACTTGACTTGGAACAAAGGATAAAACTCTCAGCCAAGAGAAAATTCGCAGAGTCATCAATCATAATCCAGTACTGATTTGTTCAATACATCAACAAGTACAGGTAATCAAAGCAAAGGTAGTCAGAATATAAAAAAGGCTGTTTTATTCCATATACTGTCAAGGAGTGCACGAAATTGGATAGCACTATCTTCCATCACTGATGAAAAGGCCTTTTACATTCAGCAATCGGTTGTTTATTATGTGAAAAACCTATGATATGCTCTTAGTTGTGGCCCTTTGGTTTCTTGAATGATTTCAATTGTCAGTATTTGTAAACTGACAAGTTTTATAAATAATTTCTATTTTATTATTATCACCATATTGATTCTCTAATGGACAGTTGTGTTTCTGCAGATTGCTTTCACATGTGTGGTTTATCCTTCTTTGATTCTCGCATATATGGGACAAGCTGCTTATCTATCCAAGCACCATGACATCCAAAATGCATATAGAGTTGGATTTTATGTTTCTGTACCTGGTAGGTACCTTCTTTTGCTTCTTTTGGAAGTAGAAGTGTATAAATTACTGCTAATTTCAAATTAACATGGATATCTGAAACCAATGTGTCAGATAAATTAAGATGGCCAGTGCTAGTAATTGCCATACTTGCCGCTGTAGTGGGAAGCCAGGCTATCATTACTGGAACTTTCTCGATCATCAAGCAGTGCTCTGCTCTTGGATGCTTCCCAAGAGTCAAAATTGTCCATACATCCTCCAAAGTACATGGTCAGATTTACATTCCAGAGATCAATTGGCTTCTGATGCTGTTATGCTTGGCAGTTACTATTGGCTTCAGAGATACCTGGCGCTTGGGTAATGCATCAGGTATGGCAATAATTGAAGCTTTCGAGGAAGAACCTACAAGATGGAACTTGATTCTAATTCGATCAATAATTTTTTCTTGATTCAGTTTCCCTGCCCATTTGAATGATGCATGAGGTGGAACTAATTATATTATTCTTGGTCTTCTTATATTAATTTTTATTCTTTTGGGTCTTTCCGTCTTCTGTTTTCCAGGGGAGAAAATACATCATAAAAGAAATTTACTCCATTGTCCTGAAGCATGCTCTTAAGAACAATAGCAATTTATGTGGTTTATTTATAATTAGTCTAGAAGCCAAAAACTAGCACTAGTTAGTCGTATTACTTTGCTATTAATTTTACTCTGCAAGATGCTCTTGCTCCTTGAATTTAGATGACATGCAGGGGGAAAGAAAATTGTATTTGTGAACGAGAGTTTTTTGGTGAAGTATGCTTATTTGTATGTAACACATAGGAGATATATAACAATAAATCAATAACTTTTGTACGTTGGGGTACGGAATATTTTTTGGTTGGATGGAATTTGGCAGAAATAGAGAAATGAACCATCCTTGTTACTTTTGAGAAAGAGAGAACGCATTGGTTATCGTCTAACCAGAAAACATAAAAAGTGATGCCAAACTAAACATAGACAAATCTACTGCTTTCTGATAGATGTACAAAAGCCTTACTGGTATAAGATTTGATATGTTTAAACTTTTACTGTGTCTCCCTCCCTCTGTCTACACATCTACAATTGCAAGGGGAAGGATGCTTGTTGGAAAATTCCATCCATAGTTTAAAGTTGCCAAAAACTTGGTGAGATAGTGTTGCGTACTTTCAATGGTTACGAATGGATTTTGGAAGCTCCCTTGGACAGCAGACTCTCCCTCATATAAGGAGAGGTCCTCCAGAATAACTGGAAAAAATCAAGAAAATCTTAGTAGTAGTAAATAGAAACATGCTACAAGGTTGCTGTCATATTTCTTTATCTAGTTCATCAAATCATTATATCATATTACATGGCTACTGATTAATATTTTTTGCCATTGTGGATCAGGTTTGGCAGTTATAACTGTTATGCTGGTCACCACCTGCCTGATGTCTCTGGTCATTGTTTTGTGCTGGCACCAGAGCGTATTCCTTGCAATTGCCTTTGTTGTCTTTTTTGGAACTATTGAGGCTCTCTACTTCTCTGCTTCACTCATCAAGTTTCTTGAAGGAGCGTGGGTCCCAATTGCGCTTGCGTTTGTATTCATGATTGTCATGTATATCTGGCACTATGGCACATTGAAGAAATATGAGTTTGATGTCCAAAATAAGGTCTCTGTTGACTGGCTCCTCAGCTTGGGTCCCAGTCTAGGCATTGTTAGGGTTCACGGCATTGGTCTCATACACACTGAGCTTGTTGCCGGAATCCCATCTATTTTCTCCCACTTTGTCACAAACCTCCCTGCATTTCACAAAGTATTGGTCTTTCTTTGCATCAAGTCTGTTCCCTCCCCCATGTGAAACACGAGGAACGGTTCCTAGTGGGCCATATTGGGCCGAGAGAATATAGGATTTATAGGTGTATTGTCCGATACGGATACCGTGATGTCCAGAAGGATGACCTAGAGTTTGAGAAAGATCTAGTGTGTAGTATAGCAGAGTTTATAAGGACAGGAAAAGCGGGAACTAACAGCTTTGACGAAGACTCTGGTAAGGAATTTGAGAAAATGGCGGTTGTTGGAACACCTTCAACCCGGTTGGAAGGGATTCAAGTGCGAGAGGATGAGGTGGACAAGCCAGAGTCGTCAATCGCATCGGAGCTCAAGGAGATTCGTTCTCCAGTGGTACAAAGAAAAAGGGTAAGGTTTGTAATACCTGAGAGCCCGAAGATGGACCGGGGTGCCCAGAAGGAGTTGGAGGAGTTGATGGAGGCTAGGGAGGCTGGGGTGGCTTATATATTGGGGCATTCTTATGTGAGAGCAAAGCAGGGTTCAAGCCTGCTAAAGAAGCTTGTGATTAATTATGGGTATGATTTTCTGAGAAGGAACTCTACAGCTCCCACCTGTGCCCTAAGTGTACCTCATGCATCTACTCTAGAAGTTGGAATGGCTTCCTATGTATGATTTTGAATATACGGGATTAGACTTAATAGTGCATATGTAAATGTTTTACCTCAATAGATCAAATTGTTCAAATGAAAACAAAATGCCATCACTTTGTTTCTATGAGAAATGAGTGAGCCACCAATGGGGCTATTCTATACTTCATCAAAACCATGAATCAGCCCGATCACTATTTACTTAGATTATCAATACTCTATTTCGTTATGTTTTGAGAACACAAGGGAAGGAACAGCACATAGAGTCGATCCTCTTGCAAATTTCTGACTCGACGGGCTTTATGAACAACCTTTTCTGCTATGATATATAATTATTAACTGTATTATTTGGCAGCCAATAATGTCTTCAGAAGATCTCTTAGGACAATTTATAGAAGGTTCTTTGGGAGTTTCATCCTGTCTTTCGGATAAACGCCGGCACAGGATGTCAATGAGGATTGATAATCTCCATAGTCGTGGAATCCTGTTTCAGTTGGATAAGGTTGGAAGTTTTACATGGGATGGAGACAAGAATGGAGGTAATTTTTTCAAACCCGAGCGAGTTTACTTCCATGGGTGCACACACGTCTACACCCGTTTTATTCCTTACATTCAATGTTTATGTTCCTTTTTGTCCCCCCTAAATGTTTATGAATCTAATATTTTTTACGGAAACAATGTATTTTCAGTTCAGAATTGAAATTTAAATTGTATTGGATGGTAAAGTTCAAATTTGCATATGGACATGTGCGCTTGAAAATTATGTTTCCTGGATTGTGATAGAAATTTAATAATATTATTGCTCTTTTGTATGATTTGTACTTAAGGGGTGAAGAAATTATAAGTCTTTTATAATTATTAAAAAAATAAAATATGCTTAAATATATGAAAATAAATTAGCATATTTTTACAATCTTATAATATTTTAAATTTTTTGGTATTTATATCTTCTCTAACTAGATGGGGATAGATACTGGCTTGACGAAGGTAGATAAAATAAACAAAGGGGACGGAGAATTTCCCTGCCCTCTAAACTTCATTTCCATTCTTACACTAGGGCATATTTAACACATGCAAATTCGACGGGTTGGTGAGAGTAAAGTCCCTATGGGTAGGCTAACAATCAAGGTCACTCATGACTAGTTAGCTAGAAGTAGATTGTCTTCTACCAAATACTCTTTTACCTCTTTCTAGGCTGATTCATGTGGCAACAACTTGGCCAAAACTCACCCACCTACTGGGTTTTGGCCAAGAAGGCAGGTTGACCACCAAACTGTCCAAACCCATGTGAGTACTTCACATCAGAACTTCAAATGCTAATGTAAACCATGAAAATATATTTGAACACTTCTTTTTTTCTTTGTACATTGGAAGTTTAAATCAAAGTCAGGAGAGGAGAAATGGTTAAAATTCGGACCTATGATCTTAAAATGAATGTTTAAGTGTTAAACTGCTTTAACCAAATTTTACTTTCCTTTGAACTCTTAATTTTTTTTGAAAGCAAAAAGTTCAAGATTTTCAAAAATTTCGTAAATTTTGTTGAAAGATGCCCATTTTTTTAAAATTTTAATAGCACGGGCCACATTTTAAAAGCTTCAAAATAACATGAAAGGTGGTGGGGCTTGTCATCTCAATGTAGAGAACTCATGTGAGGTGGTGGGGTTGATGTCGGTGGGGTTGATGTCGATGGGATTCTGTAGGCAATTGCCCTGCTTGCTGGGCTCTATTAGTGATATTTCCCTTTTCCATAATCATCCTCTTCGTTTGCTCCTCAAAGTTGACTCTAGCAAGTGACTTTTCTGGGTTCCTCGTTGCGATGCTGTTAACTCCCATGGTGGCACCCAAAGTTATTCAAATTCATATCATTGAGAGCTTTGTTGTGTTTAATATTGGGTGTCATGATAGTGGAAAAGTTTCTTAATACATTTTTTTTTTATAAATAAAAATAGAAAAAAATAAAATAAAAAGATACCTAACCTTGTGTTATAGAGATGTTCAAGATATTTCTTTACTAAAATAACACTCAACATCAAATATATTTTAAGAGTAAAAATAAGGTAAATTATTAATATATAATACAGGTCATCTCATTATTTAAAAATTTTAATGTAGAATTATGAAAAATCTTTTACTTTATAATTTTTTAAAATCTAAATATGTCTAAGAATTTAATATTAAAATGTTAAAATTCTTAATATGCCAAACATCTTTAAAATCTAAAAAATTCAAGTCGAGAATTTATTAAACTACGGGTACCAAACACTCGCTTCACATAATAAGCCCATGTTATGGATGAATACCTTTTCTGAATCACGATGACTCTACGAAGACTTTTGTACTCCTTGTAAATATGGTACGACTGGGGACAAGGGCTCTTAGGTCGGTTGTAGGACATGACAACAACCCTTGTTAGCTTAACATATGATTAGTATAATTTCCTGCTCCCGCCTCAATTGTTTCCCACAAATCCTTACAAACTAGGACTTGGGGAAAGGTCCTCAGTAATTTGAAAATTCTTAATCAAGTTCTTAGAGTATCAATTTGTTCAATCAAGCTCTCACACTTGTAAGATCAATGCTAGGTCATCCCAAACTCAACCGAGGTCTAAATTGAATAAAATGAAAAAGGGAAAATGTCATGTCATCGTGCGCGCGATCATAGCAAGGCAATTTGATTTCATGCTTAATTCTACCTTTGGTGAACACGACTACACACACCCAAAGAAGCAGACAGCAAGCGAAATATGTTAAAATTTATCATATCTTTTATAGTAGAATAAATAATACTTAATAATATGTAAAATGATAAAATATATTTTTTGAAATCATTTGTTATTAACTAATTGTATAGGACAAATGAATATAAAAGTACAATTCAATAATGCACGAGTATGATATTTTAAATTAACTCTACTCCTTACAACTGTCATCTCGATAGAAAAGTAAACAGTCTGAAATGATACTGAGTATAATGGGGATCATGCCCTATTTATATAAGAATGATTTAAATTCTATCAATTACAAAATCTTAAGAAATCTAGAGTTCAACACACTTACTAATTAGGCACAGGCCTAGATCAAGGTGATTTTCAACCTATTAGATCACTTACTTAAATAAATAGGTTTTAGAAATATCCAATTGTCCATCCAACTAGATTTTTATAAATTACAAAAAAAATCAATTAATGGTAGCTCAAAATATTAAGAAATTCTGACAAAACAATTCTAGAATTTTGAAGACTCGGCTTGTAATGTAAGCTTAGCTTAACTAAGTAGCCTACATAGTGGTTTCCTTCTTACCTCCATCTGCTATTATTGATTTAAAGACGTTACTCTCACAAAAATAGGGATAGGATTTGAGCCACATTTTTGCTTCTATCAACATGCTTATTGTTACTTTGGAATTCACCTTCATATGGACTCCTCTGCAAATCCAGGTTCTAAGTTAGGTTTAGGCCTTCCCACACTCTCCAAGTTTCTAGTATATATTAGCAAATGAATATATAAAACTATATATTTACACATGTATATGTGCACATATATATCAAAGCAAGACAGTAAATGAAAACATAAAAATGCAATAAATTTAACTTGACTAATTATGAGGTTTAAGTCCAAGAGCCTTTGCACTTGACCTCTACCAAAGATGTCTAATCCATTACAATGGTTACCCACAAACTAACTATAACTAGGTACTTCTTCTTCCTTCAAATCTCTTTATTCCTAAATTAAATTTTCTTCTAGTTAAGAGAAATCAATATAACAAATAGTGGAAACTGAAAAAAAGTTATCATTTCTCAATCTCATAATATCATCATTCACCGTCCGCCGGCTGAGCCCTCCCAATCACATTACATCACTATACCTAAGGCACTCCTTGTATACTACGGCCCACCTTCCGTCGACTGAGTCCCTATGTATCCCAGGCACATTATGACAGTGTGCAACATGTCCGCAGCCCTTGTCACCCCACATCAGACCTAGGCCCTCACATTAGACGTTACGGCATGGCCGTCCTCCAACTGAGCCACCTGATACCTCTAAATCACATCACACGATACCATCATCACATATGAATAAAAAACAAATATACATATGCATATATAAGCCATAACTCAAAAACCAGAATCATCATATCAATATAACTCACTACCAGTTTATAAATTACATAAACACATATCTCAAATATAACATGTATCAAAATACAGTTTAAAAACATATAATCATATTATGTCAAAAAACCATAGTAGAACAAAACATACATAGGAGTGGTATCATCATTCACAGTACGAAAGCTGAGTCAAAGAAGAAGTCCCAATCCCCTCATCCGACACACTAGTCTAGGTGCACTTCCTCAAGCGTATCTCAATTGATCAGCACCAAGGCTTGTAGATTTGAACCCAGTGAGCCTCCCTATAGCTTTTAATCGGCTTGAATTACTCAAAATAACTCAAAAATCTCGGAAACAATCTCCAGTTCTTCAATAAACAGCCTTACGGCCTAAGAACTCCTCAATCCCCCTTAACCTCACTCTATTTCTTGAAATTTTGAGAGGGCTTTGGTTTGTCCCTCTAAAACGCACGCAAATGTGTGAAAAGTCCACCGAAATCATTACACATCGTAGCGTAACGGCAAAAATCATCATTCGTGTACTATTCATGTCAGATTTTTTGTCAAATTTCGATTTAGTCCCTCAATCTTTGGTTCCTTTTGAATTGGTCCCCAAACAATTTTCAAGTCAGCCCACTACATTTTAATTTTTCTCATTTTCGTCCCTAAACTTAAAACTTTACACATCGAGTCATTACAATACATTAGTTTTTGAATACATTTTTTAAATATATAGGTTTTAAGTATATTTTTAATATATAATATATTATATCAAGTACAAGGTGAGTTTGATATATCATTCTTGTCTTTGTCCCTATCCTCGTACAAAAAAAAAAAAAAAATTTCTTGTAAAAATCTCCAAATTTGTTCTTATATCCATTTTCATTATTCATACTGCACTTTAAATGAGTAAAATTGCGAGCACTTACTGTGTATAAATAAAATTGGCATCCCTAGTTGAGATTGGGAGCCCATGGCATTTGATTACAAAATGGAAAAATCAGGCGTAAATTAAGAGTTTCCAAATTGTTGAAAGACTACTTTTCTAGGTTACCTGCTTAGACTTATAATACAAATGTTTAAGGTTGACTCGTGCATTATTAATAATTAATGTAGAAAAAGTAAAACTAAAGCTAGATGTTCTCTAATGAGTGCCATAAATTAACCAAGAAAGTGTTTTGATACTCGTAGTTTTAACTTCACACTTGTAACTATGATACAAAATTTTATGGGATGAAAAATTAATTGCAATTGAAGTAAGTAGAATATAATTATTTACACACAACACCTCCACTAAAAAAAAATTATGGATCCGCCGACAGGAGGGGTCCAAGACAAATGAAACAGGTCATCATCCTCAGGACCTCAGCTATAAAAGTTTCATTTTCAATGTCATCCACGACCAAACAAAAGAAAATGCATGGAATGGAAGCTGTTACATCAGAGACTGGTGCTCATCACCCACAATAAATACCTCTTAAAAAATTTGAATTAAATTAAATTAAATTAAAGAATTGAGGTACAGATTTCAAAGGCCAAGCTCTGGCCCCACACTTCCCTCTGTCCGTTTGTTGTTTGGTGGTGCA
The DNA here is from genome assembly GCA_911865555.2 of Thlaspi arvense. Taxonomy (NCBI): domain Eukaryota; kingdom Viridiplantae; phylum Streptophyta; class Magnoliopsida; order Brassicales; family Brassicaceae; genus Thlaspi; species Thlaspi arvense. The sequence goes on from CAJVSB020000058.1 coordinate 37,337, forward strand.
CAAACGTCATGTTACGCGTAGGCAAGATGATGGGATAAGGGGCTTTGGCCGCGGCTGCTGAGCTCATCCATGGCCACTTCTGCGTCTGCTTCTCTCCTCAATCCTTCTCCTTGTATAAAATTCAAATATATAATCAAATGCACGTAAGGATTAAATCACATTGTGTAAATAGTAAAAGACAAATTAACTAGAGAGATAAGACCTACGTCACTGCCATAAGTAAATCAATTACTTATTAAAATTGGTCGTCGAATTATGCCTATTGTTGAATTATCTGGCAGGTACCATGTCATTTTCTCTGACTTTTCAAATATTCTAACAGATAAAAATATTCGATCTAAAAGTAGAGACTTTTTGTCACTTATATATATAAAATCAGATATATTACCGATAATAAGATTATCGAATTCAGTTTACTCTGTGATTATCTAATATCTCACCATAAAATACGTATATCTCATATTACACGAACCAAATAATCAGATTAATAAGTATGAGTTTAAATCATATACTTTAATTCATTTTTTATAAAAATATATTAAATAATTAACTTTAAATCATTAAAATTTTTTAAAATACACTCAATTTTTTTTACACTTTTCTAAAAAAAGAAAAACAAACCCAAAGAATTAAACTGTTTAAGAATTCTTTTAAAAAAGGAACCAAACATATCTCAAAAACAAAGTCAAAAACACTTTAAAAATAACCAAACAGTCATTAATTTATACATAGCTCCAGTGAAAAATGAGATCCAATGAATTATTTCAATTTACTTCCTCCTTCTAATCAGAACCATTTGAGCCTTATGTACTATGGTGGCTACTGGCTAGGCCCAACGTGGATCCAGCCTGGCCTACGAAGCAAAGTTGATAACTTTGTTTTTCACAAATTTCTTGTATCCAATCATTGACAACTTGTATTTTTAGGAAGGATTTCTCGTGGTAATGAATTAATAAAATACAAGAAATTGAAGTCCCTAATCTTTAATAGTTTTCAATTTTTTCTCTAAGAAATTTAGAATTTAGCCCCTTAAAGGTGTCCCAAATTGGAATAAGATTCTTTCTATTACAAAAAGATGAATATAAACACAAGGGATGTCATTGATATAAAAAAATTTTTGTGGAGTAATTACGAGGAGGAGGGTTTAAGAAAATATAAATGTAAAAACATTTACCAAAATTTTGTCCGTACAGATTTTGGAACTTGAAAGGAGACAAAAATAAAAAATTAATATTTATTTGTGAGCATGAATTGCCTTTGGTGGAAGCTGGGGTTGATTAGAAAATAATTATTTCTTTCGATCCAAATTCGTAAAGTCCCCAGAAAAAGTGAACTTCCTTTGGAATTTTGCGTAAATGCTTTATTGGACTAGATCTCGTGGCTACCAGCATGGGGGGAATGAAGAGCCACGCGACATACGCCAGTCTGGACCATTCACGGTCTCCTAATTAGATATCTTATGGAAGCAATTAATATGCCAATTATTACCCCAAAATTTTTATTTTGTCATTTTTCTTCATTTTTTTAAAATTTAAAAATCTTAAATAAAAAAATAAAAATAAATAAAATATAAGATAATTAATTGAACTTTCTTCTTAGGTGAGTACTGATTAGGAGTTCACTTAATTCAGGCTCATTTACCCCAAAAAAATATGATCAAATTAATAAAAAAAAATTTATACATGGAAATTTACCCCAAAAAGTATGATCAATTTAATAAAAAAAAATTTATACATGGAAATATTTATACATGGTTCCTAGTTTTTGGTCCATTTGATGTTAGGTGTTGTTCTAGTAGGGTAGTATCTAGCAGACCAATAAGAATCAATCATAAGTGCATATCAAAAAAAATTAATCTTTATTTTATATTTAATCACACAAAAAAAATTTTGTAAATATAATATCAAATATTAAATGTGTGCTGACCAAAAATATTAATTTTTATATTTTTTATTTTAAAAAATACAAAAAATAAAATAAATGTATTTTAATTGTTTATAAAATATATATTTTATAAATAATTAAAATACATTTATTTTATTTTTTATATTTTTTAAAATAAAAAATATATTTTATAAACAATTAAAATATATTTATTTTATTTTTTATAATTTTAAAAATATAAAATATAAAAATTAATATTTTTAATATACACATATAACTGATTCTTATACTAGTTACTACCTCACTCAAACAGCATCTAACATCTAATATACCCTACTCCTTTCACCTCTCTTACTTTACTCTGTCTTTTTATCTTTTTCGATCTTCCCTTTCACTGTTCGATTCTCATTCGTGTCCCATTAATAATTTTTCGCTTTCCCTATTGAAAAACCAAAACCCCATTAAACCACACTCCTGGCCTCCTGCTCTTTCACTCCAAAGCCCCCCACCGCGGATATTTTCCTCGCATGAATTAGGGTTTCACGGAATGCAGATTTGCTTCTGAGCTTTATTCTCGCACTTTCTCGAGAAAATGGCAGCTGCTGGAAAGAATGTGTTGGTGTTGGCTCTAGCTCTCGTGCTCTTGTTTGGATGTGTCTCACTAGTTCAAGCTGCTTCTCCTGCAAGTGAGTACTGAACCTTGCTTGTATTATGTCTTCTAGAAGTTTTTTCACTTTGATCTGTTGCGAGTTTTGAGCTTCAATCTTTCTCTGATATGTATGTATCTGTGTATGTACAATGCAAATGTACTCATTCCCTGCAGGGATTGTTAATGGTTTCCTGTCAAATGTCTTGTCTGTACTGATGAAGTGGATGTGGTCATTCAAAGCTAACACCAAAACAGGTACAGATCTCTGATGATACTCTGAAGAAACCGACATTAGATTTCTTGTTTGGGTATTTTCTTTCTTTTTGTTTTAAAAAATTGTGATTCTTATGAAGAATTATTGGGTTCATGTGGCTTTCATGTTCAGCCATTACTGGCCGTCCGATGATGAAGTTTGAGAGTGGGTATACTGTTGAGACGGTGTTTGATGGAAGTAAGCTTGGGATTGAGCCCTACTCTGTGGAAGTGTTGCCTAGTGGGGAGCTTCTTGTTCTGGACTCCGTTAACAGTAATCTCTATAAGATCTCCTCCCCTCTGTCTCAATGTAAGTGGCTTAATGTTGGAAATTTTTCTTTATTTTCATTCCTCTGTTTTATGTCTACTAGTTTCACATGCTATACTTGCTGGTTTGTTTGTTGAAATTCTAGCTCCAGATTCTAAAAGTGACTTGATCGCTTGGGGTTCTACATGTTTTTAGGCTTCATTATGCATGAGTATGCTTAGGATGTGTTAGATGTGCTTTTGGTGAAACTTGATTGAATCTATGACTTTGTATAATGCATTGAACCTTTGGAATGATTCTTTGCGTCATTACTTTTTGGCTTTTGTTCTTCTTTCACTTTCTTTCTTTCTTTTTTTCTTTTAATTCTTTTTGGAGTCAGTTACTGAATTGTATTTCTGTTAAGCTTTACAGTCCACATTAACTCTGTTGCTTGGAACCAATTTACTAGGTTTTCATGATTTACTGAAATTGACGAGGAATGTGAATATGTATTATAATGAATGGCGCCTTTTTGGCTTAAGTTTATCCTGTACAAAAGTCCTCATTTTTCAATTTCATTTCCATTTCGTTTTTATGGTCTGCTTGGATTTTGTACTAGATTTCTTTTTATCACATTATGATTTTGACTAAAAGGTGATGGAATGCTGCAGACAGCCGGCCAAAGTTGGTTGCTGGGTCTGCAGAAGGATACTCTGGACATATAGATGGAAGCCTAGAGAGGCAAGAATGAACCATCCAAAGGGGCTTACAGTGGATGACAGAGGAAATATTTATATTGCTGATACTACCAATATGGCAATCAGGAAAATAAGTGATGCAGGTAGATGATAATGCAACTTGTGTTTCCTCCATTCATGTCTGTAGGTTAGAGGTTCCCTCTCCCCCTTCCAACCACTGTTATATGATTGCAACTAGATAATTGTGGTCTCCTGGCTTTTAGGCTTATTTATTTATCTTTTAAGTACCAAAGATCTAGAAGGCAGCATATTACAACTTCCTGCTTATGGCCTTCTGGCATGGAAGCCCAAGAGTTACAATATCTTAATTTCTTGACTTTTTGGTGTTAAAAGCCAGATGCGTAAAACCCAAAAATCTATGCAAACAAACAATGATTTGACTCTATTTTGTGAAACACTGTGAAGAGTAACACCACAAAGAGTGGACTATAGAAGCTCAAGTGGACCAACTGGCCTGTTTGTCTTGTGCAGGAGTTACAACCATTGCAGGAGGCAAATGGGGTCGTGGAGGGGGGCATGTGGATGGTCCGAGTGAAGATGCAAAGTTCTCAAATGACTTTGATGTGGTTTACATTGGGAGTAGTTGCTCCCTTCTTGTCATAGACAGAGGAAACAAGGCAATCCGGGAGATTCAACTGAACTTTGATGACTGTGCTTACCAGTATGGAAGCGGTTTCCCTCTAGGTAAAATTATTGCCAGACTTTATGTTTTTAGTTCCTTCAGTATTCTAGTTTTACAAGCTGCTGAACCTCACTGCAGGAGTTGTAGTGCTTCTAGCAGCTGGCTTCTTCGGTTACATGCTGGCTTTGTTGCAACGTAGGGTTGGTGCCATGGTGTCTCCCCCTGTTGTAAGTAATGAATCCTGGTTATTATTATGGCTTTACTTCTATTAACACCTTACCTAGCTACCCATTTTGCATTTGCTGTGTTCTGATTCTTTGGGCCCACGGAAAAGTTCCCCTGACTGAATCACATTCATAAAGAAAGAAAAGCTTTTTTAGACTAGGGTAGAAACAATTGTTTCCATCTGGAACTTAACCGTTTCTCTGACATGTAACTGTTGAGGTATACCTTCCATAAGTTTGATTGCAGAAGCATCTTTAGTCTTTGCCACAAGGCTAATACAGAATGACTCTTCTGCTGCCCCAGGCACTGCATTTTTTTATGAGCTGTAAATAGATGAGATAAAGTATTTTTTCATTTTTATGCAATATAAGAAAATTTTGCTCTCTGTTGGTTTTGAAGGATGAGATTCACGAGAGAATGCTGAAACCAAATATTCCTCCAAGCCCATATCAGAAGATAATGAAACCTTCAGTGAGGCCACCACTAATTCCTACTGAAGAAGAACAGGAAAAGCAAGAAGAAAGTTTCTTTGGCTCCCTTGGAAAGCTGCTTGCCACCACCGGTGCATCTTTTTCTGAAATAGTGGAGGAATAGTCCCAGGTTTCAAAAAGAAGCCACCGAGCCATCAATATCAACAACACCAGAAGTATTCAAATTCTTGGCCTGTGCAAGACAGTTATGTCATGAACTTCTAGAACCCGTCTCCTACTCCACGCAAATTCATTTAATGCCCGCTCACAACATACATCCTGAGAGCAAAACCTTTATCAGAACTCCACCTACAAAAAATCATCTCCATGTCACGATGGAGAAAATGGCAACACCTGCAGTGCAATAGGATGAAGCAAGATCAGCAACATCACATTCGTCAGCGGATATTGATATAGCAGCATGAGAAAGCAGGAGATTTTCAGCAACATGCACAAAAACAGCAAACATCATCATCGGTATTTTTCATTCTCCTGCCCAAACATTCTATGAGCAAAGCTTTGAGAGCACAAATGAGGTGGTGTTTGGAGCGGTTCAGGAGCAGAATGGGCGGCAAGAAAGCGTGGTAATAAAGCCTTTGGATCATGGGAGTTCCATTCATGAATCGCGTAATATTCACTCCCGAGTCAATTCTATGGGTTATACTTATGGCTATTAATCATATAGAAAAAAACAATTTTCTGGGATTTTAATATGATTTCGTCCATATAGCAGTTTTCGTGTCATGGCAGTAAGGAAATTATGATTCTGGAGATTGTTAGTAGTGTCTTTGGCAGCAGCTTTGGTCCAGTGTAAGTTTTACTTGGTTGCCGGAGCATTGTAGTCTCTTCAGAAAATTTCCAGTGCAATGGAAGTGCATTCAGAATTGATGGGCTGTTCCTTCGGGTGCTTGTTGAAAACTGAACAGATCTGGTCTCCTTTTCTGGTCTCCTGTCAGTTAAGCTGTGAATTAAGGGGCGAAGTTTTCCAAAATCGCTAAAAGTTTAAAACTTTAACCATCTAAGATTTCAAGAAATTTAAATTTGTGTAGACACTTGGTAGGATTCTGTTCACCTTGGAGTGAGCACTGCGAAGGTTTGATGTTCGAGCAAGAAAACTAATTTTTGTTTATTGATCGAAATCTCGAAAGGTCAGTACCAAAAATGGCCTGCTAAGCGGGTTTTTGTTTGTGAAAACAAGATCATATTTCAAGAAAATCCATACAAAATTAAATGTTACAAAATATAAATTTCTAGGAAGGCGTGGAAGTAGACTCTTCCGGTTTTGTCCAAAACTGTCAAGGACTTGTCATAAACAAACAAGCAAAGTAGAATTGGAGACGATCCCAATCCGTCAAACAGGACATGAAAAATAGAAGAGACAGGATTCCATTATTGAAACTGACAAATTGTCTGCTCCTCAGCAGGAGCATTCAAAAATTTAAATATACGGGGGACTTACCGTTGCTAACTCGTGATCTGGTGCTAGGCTGGGATGGATGGATTGTCACTGTTGTGGACCAACCAATTGATAAAATCCCAGTTGGGACACATTCATTTGGACCAAATTCTCATGGGGCACTCAATAAACTCAGTACAAGCACGCTCGTGACCTCGTTGGAATCTTTTCCCACCTTAATAAATTATTGAGCAAACAGATTTCTGTTCAGATCCTCAATAACAAACTACTAATATTCAAATTCTGATGCATCACGCACCCTCTGCCTCGTAAAAATTATATTTAACTTGAATCCTGCCAACTGTAAACTACAAAAGATGGGCATATATATAATCCTCCTTGACATGTTGGCATGCCTTGCATATTTATAAAACATAGAAATTTGAGATTTCAATCCATCTGGATCTCTAGTTTATGATGGTGGTGCGTGCAACAAATAGGAAGCTTTTATCTTATGGGTTGCATGGTTCTAGGTCGCTGGAGAGAGAGAGAGAGAGAGAGAGGAACCAAGCATTTCATTAAAAAATGACAAAGGAAATTCCAAGTATATTAAAATTTTAGAAGTAAGGTGATAACTTGGCTCTTTGTCCCGACATCATCCCCATTTCATCTCGGTTGTCACATAGTTGGCTCTCTAGGTATTTTTTATATAATATTTCCATTCTTAAATGGATGACAAAATTGACATTATCCACCGCCCATACAGTCAATTGCTTTTGCAAATTTATTTTAGCTCCCATATTAGCAAAGTCTTGTCGAATTAAATGCAAGAGTGATTGTAAAATCCATGCTCAAATTAGAAAAATTAGCACTTTGTACCCTAAAACCTTTCGACTCTTTACCTTACTAAGATGTAAAGTGCCAATTTTTCTAATTTTAGAAATATATTTTACAAATCACTCTTAAATACATATCATACAGTATAAATGGGACTTTTCATAATGGTCTTCAGTTGTCCTGTCCACTTCCTTTCACAATCTTTCGTGATGTCAATTTGGCGGGTTACCCCTGACGAGGCACAGAATTGCTGGTGTCCTCTGATTAGGTTGCTGATGTTTTTGCCATCCTTTAATCTTGTTAACATTTTCAAGTTCTTATTTGACCAAAACTTATTTGACACAATTTTCTTTATTCCTATTAGAAATCAATTGTCAAAATTTTCGTAAAATGTGAAATATTTTAAGAACAAGTATGAATTTGACATGAATTAAAGCATAATAAACACACCAAATAAACAAGAATTGTCACACCCCTAATTTCAAGCAATACCAGTGCTCGAACAGAACACCCGATTCTCAAAATGGTGGCATGACTAAATTGCAGAGAAAACCAGAGCTCCAACCAAAAGACAAGAAAACACAGTAAAACAGAACATCCACTCTTTGTTTCTCTTTTTTTTTTTTTTTTTGCCACCTCTTAAGCAATCTACACTAACTCAGAACACAATAAAGTCAATACAGCTATCTTAAAACCCTAATATCTTACTTAGAACACAGAAAAAATCAATATTTACATAATTGCAGAGCTATAGTCCAACTGCATCTCAAGGCCAACCAAACCCATCCTAATAACACACAATATTTAGTAGAGGCATTTCATTACAAAGCACCCTCAAGAGTTTCTCATCCCCTCTTAACTAAACCTGAACTGCTAGTTACCGACACATTCTGAGCAAAACCCATAACATTGGCCTGTATCATAGTATCTATTTTTTGATGGCCTTCACACAAAATGTAGTGTTTATCGTCCTCTCCTTCAGAGATTGTATGAGACGGGCCCTGTGGAACTTCCTCTCCTCCACACACACAAATCAAATCCTTCAACTGTTCGGCATACATTTCATGCTGGGGCTTTATGGGCTTTATCATCTTTTTGCTACCTAAAACATCAGAATCTAACAGAGATACAGGTTTCTCATGCATTTGGGGTTCTATAGTCTGGATTCTAAACATTAGAGATAGTTGAGATAAGCTTAATGTAATTATCTGCCTCAGAAGTCTATATGCTGTAGAGCTAACAACTCCGCTTCTGACGTCTGAGCAAAGCATCAGTATTGGTCTCATCTGATATGTTGGGTAAAGCCTCCATGTCTTGTTGAAGAGAAGGTGAGCAAGAGAACCTTCCTGTCTACAAAGTTCAGTTAGGAAAGATGTAAGTAATCCAGTTCTTTCACTGGTCGCCCAATTACAAATTTGGTTCAGTGGGGTCAATAGCTAACAATTTTTGTTCACAAGAAGTGAACTATAAAATATAGCCACTAGTAAGCATAACGCCATAAGGTATACAAATGTTAAGGATGATAAATACTTCACCTGTAATGATAACTGCCCTTCTTTTATGGGTTTATCTTTATAAAAATTGAACATATGACCACTTTTAGTAGACAAACACATTTTATTAGCACAACTTTCATAATCTAAAAAAAAACAGAAAGAAAAAATTAAAAACAAGAAGTACCAGTTTAAAAAAAATACTTCATTCTTCTCCAGATAAGGAGATTTTTTTTTTTTTTTTTAATTTGTCTTATTGGGATCCAGGGAAGGGGACAAGGGAAGTCAAACCAGAGTCTTGAACAGGACTATCTTGAGGTTTGCAGTTTAGGCAGGTAACTAACCATTTCTTCGGAAGTCACTTCTTTCAATTTCTTAAATATTTAAATTATTGCATAACATTTAGAATGGATCTTCTCATGTTTGAAAATTCCAATGGGGTCCCACTAAGACGTGTCTCTGCCCATGTGTACTATGAAATAGCAAAACGAATAAAAGTGCACTTACACGTGCAGTTATATAGGGACGCACAGCAAACCCAATTATGAAGCTGAGAACACAAGAAACTGCCAGACTCAAGGCCCAGGCCCAGGTCCAATCAGGTGCACCTAACCCTGAGAGGAGAAAGAAATAATTACGAAAGAGTAAATAACTATGACCAAAAGCAAGAATCAAAGAACCAAAAAAACAAAATGAGATTCACCTAGGAAATATAAGCTGAACCATACTTGAATCATACTTAAATATTCAACCTTCAAACTTCCAAGTCCCAAGCCCTAAACAAGAGGCCTTATGCATCACTTTAATATGTTATTTCCAGAAAGAGCATTTTAATTATTAAAGAACCTGCCCATAAGCAGCTTCCAATAAGATATAGTGGCCCCAATAATTTTTAACTAATGTTGAAATCAGATCTCCAAATCCATACAACTGTTGTTTAAAAAAATAATTAATTTAAGTGATAAGATTTTATTAACATTATATTAAGAGAAAATGAAAAAGTAACTTTTTCATTGAAATTCACAAGGCAGCTTCTCTTTTTCATCTTCTTTTAGTTGAAAGAGAAATATGTATTTAACCAAAATGATATCACTTGGAACATCTAATAGATAGCCGGTCACTTGCATTGATAGGATAAGATATGATAGGATAATTTTATCCTGCTCAAACAATAATTTTACCCATTCAAGAAGAGAAAGGGCAATATTATCTTAAAATTTTTTTATCATTCTGGATAAATTTTATCATACCTATCAAGCCGTGATAATTTTATCTTGATTCGGTTGATAAAAGGCAAATAAGGGTAGCTACCCGAATTTTTTATCCTAACCATTTACAAAACTACTAAATATGTGTAAAAAATGATAAGACAGGATAAGTTTATCTTATCTTGCCTTATCAAGCCAAGCGAACGGCCTTTAAGATGGAACTTACACACATGTAAAAGACAATGTAAAAGAATTAGTTGAAATACATAACAATTGTTGGTGTTATGTTTGTTAAATGAATCAGTAACTTTTATTGTTCATGACCTAGACACATGATAAGTGAAATTAAAAGGACACTAAATTAATAATTATATAAGCACACAAAAAATTTCAATAAAAAAACATATTTTACACACATGAAATCCAATTTTAGCATTTCACAATTTACATATCTCTCTCTCACACACACACAATTTAGTGCAAAATAAACACACATTTTAATACATTAGGGCCTATATTTTTCTTCAAGATATTGTAACTATGTAGTAAGGGAGGGCCCAGAGGTCCGTGGGTCAGCTGCCCCCACCACCCCCAGAGTGCATCCATCCTCTAGCGTTATAGCATAGATGTTATGCAAGTTCATTCTTCCCATCTTTGCATTATAAGTGAAGTAATGTTACAAACATGTGAAATAAACTTTGAAATTTACCAGATTCAGAACCACGAGCACAGTCCTCTGACTTCAAGTTAATCTGGCGGACCAATTTATTACCATGATCACAGATCATTAAAGCACACATTTCAGGAACAAAGGCCAGCTCAAAATCAGAGAAAATGATGCATTTTTTCCATGTCCATCAGCACGGCCTGGTTTTTCATTTCCCGCAATTGTGGTCACACCTAAAGCATCATCCAGTAGTTGCAAAAAGGAGTGAATTTTTTAATATATATATATATATATATATATCAATGCAAACAGCATTTTATAGCATTCAGTATAACAGATGACATATTGGATACAACCAGAGGCATCTTTTTCTCCATAATAGCAAGTCAACTCAACACAATATTCCCTGATTATTGTGTCATAGCTTCTTAGCAAATTAGGATTTTACAAGAGTATGTATATCTAAATTGACTGAATAAATTCCTACTTACATTGACCTTAAAACTAACTAGAATTCAATGAAGCATGAACTTTGCCTTTAAAGTACACAACAAGATTTAGATGGGGAAAAAAAAGAACATATGATATAAAAAAAGAAAATTTCATCTAAACTTTAACATGTTAGACAATGAATTTAATTAACTTGCAATATACATAATGTTTAAAATTTGAAATTGTCATACAAATAGATAATTAAAAATTAATACTAAAAATATTAAATACACTAAATTATCAACAAAAACTTTCAAACACTAAAATTGTAATAATGTTGACTAACAAAAAATATACATGTGATAACAAAACAACAAAACAACAAAATTTTCTTATTAAAATATAAATATATGAATGGTGGAGTAGGGACCGGCTTACAATAAATATTCCTGAAGAAAGGAAAGCATAATACCTGACTTGCTAATCTTTCTTACAGCACCATTGCCCTTGTCAGCAACATACACATTTCCTTTGAAGTCAACGGCAAAGCTTTTTGGACGATCAAACTTAGCAGTCGCCAAATCACCATCCAAGAACCCCTTACCATTACCCGCCATCTGCTTGACACCAATCTCTGAGAGTACATTACATAAATCCATTATTCACATGATAAATTATGTGTCTAAAATTAAAAAATACATACTATATTTAAAAAATTACATTTTTAATTGATCCCCCAGCATGTGTTTGTAGAAATATGTTATACTTTGTACATAGAACTTCGAAGAAAAAATCATTGATTAAATTGTAGATGTGATCCATCTCTTTCAAACGATAAAATAAAATACATACATATATATATATATATATATCTTTGTGAATAAGTGATTGATTTTTTATATTTCCAAAGTGATCCTACTACTACCATATTTCAGAACTTCAGGAGGAAACACGATATATAAAAATTATATTGGCTAACTGCCACTCACTAAGGAGTTTCAATTCCTCTGTTACATGCTTTTATCCAATTCATAAGTGAAAAAATGCTTAGTTAAGTTAAATTATATTTGTTAAATCAGACATTTAATCTTTTGTATATATTTTTCATGTCAAATACGGGGCAAATACTTGAAAAACTGTAAGCAAGACAAATATCTAACTCAAAAGCCAAAACCAAAACTCATGGATACTAAAATTGGAAACCATAACTGCATCCATAGTGAATATGGATAACCAAGATCATATCCCCAAAAATGGTTAACTGGAAAAATAGTGATGTTTTACTAAAATTTTATGTTAAATTCAAATTTAAATGCCCTATAAATAAACTTTAATACTTTGTATTTATAATCTCATTCATAAAAGAAACATCGTATGAAAGAAAATGAAGGCTGAAAATATTTTTTTTATCCATGTTGTCAAACCATCATTCAACAACATCATAAAAATGTTAATTGAACCAAATAAAATTAATTTTGATTTGACCATCCAACAAGTTCAAACTCAAAAACCATCCACCAAGGTTAATAATAATATATTAAGCTCGTTGCTATGTAATGGATTGTGTTCAAACAACAGAAAATTTAAATGGATACTGTTCAGTTCAGATATTGATCCGAATATATAGATAACCAAAACCTATGTCATATCCATAACCACATCCATTAGGGGTGTTCATGGTTTTAAAACCGAACCAAACCAAACTGTACCAAATCAATCCGTATCGAATATTTTAGTATGATTATGGTTTTGTAAATCAAAAACAACAAAAAACCATAATATATTGAAAATTATATATAATAACTTACTAAATTACTTGTAATATGTATAAAATGATTAAACCCCTAAGTATTAGGACAATTCAATGGTAAATTGAAGAAAATTAAAAACTAGCTGCAATTGGACTGAATCAGTCATTCATCTTAGCGTTAAATCTTGCTTTCAGTGGTTGTCAGTTGGGTTGCATAGTGGAGGCAGTTCATGTCCTGCACATGTGAGGTCGCTTTCAAATAAGTTCATAAACAAGGCTGTTACATGTCCACACACATCATGTCTACCTAAGGCTGGATTCTATCAATTTAATATTCTATTGTATATTTGGATCTATATGCTAACTTTGGGGAGTACGTGATTTGGGACTGTTTGTCCACTAGTAATTTAGCATATTCATTCTATCAATGATAAATCAGTCACTTTCATTTGCATATTGAAATTATTGACTTGCCAAACTTGGGATAGTATTGATATTTAAAATGCGTGAAGTTATGAAGAAATGGTGTCCTAGTTGATGGAGTTCATAATAATTTCCCAGTTTTGCTAACTGGTTCCATTTTAGGCTTCCGTCATGGCTTTCCTTGACTATTAAATTTCTGGTAACATTTCCTGATTACTTTTTTAAAACATAACATGCCCCAGTGAAAGAGAACAGTTTAGAAACTTTAGGTTGTTCTATTGATATTGTGCTTTTATGATGAACTTTTAATAATTTCAAACTCTTCTGGTTCTGGGTAATTAGTTTTGTTAGTATGATTTGATCCCTTATCAAGCTGGATATTCCAGATCATATCTAAGACCCGGCATCACAATTTGATCCCTTATTATATGATACTCTGTCAACATGTAATCTTGCTTTCTTAAGTTTATGTGATGACAAGCCATATCATTCTATTTGATTGGTCAGATGGAAGGGACAAAATACAAAAACCCAACCTGTCCTGAATCAAATTTTATTAAAAAAACGTTAAAAAAACGAACAGTGTTCACCGCTAACATCCATCATACCTCCCCCAGTTCAGTTTGGTTGGGATTGTTTAATCTGATATCCACATCCACCGACATCCCAACATCCCTAGTCCCTCCCTGTGTATGTATAGAATATAGAGAGAGGGAGATATACTCTCGCAAATGCAAAAACAATCTCAATGAAAAACAAAAATTCATGGGAACACATGCATGGTACCTTGCGATGGGCTGAACGAGACTGTGTAAAAAGCACTGTTCTGAGAATCGAGGACGATGAAATCGGAAGATTGAAATCGAGGGAGGATGAAGTGCGGGTTGATCTCTAACGCGTTGCCGTCTAGGACTGTACTCACACTGTAGCCATCTTCATACACGGGCTCAGCGTATGCTGAAAGTGATCGAAAATTTTAAGGATTCCGAGGAAAATATCAGTCTAATTAATACAGAAACTAATAATGGTAAATTTAAAGAAGACATGACATTAGTACCAGAAAGGAAGCAGAGAGCGAAGAAGAAAGAGAAGATTGACGCCATGAATCCGAACGCCTTCAACCTCCCTCAGCTAAGCAAGCAAGCCTTTAAGTCACCTTTACCGTCGTGCAGTCAAAAAGCAGGTCTCCTCCAAACCAGCGCGGCAGTGCCCTCCATCGTTTTTGCGGAAGGTGCCGATTTGGTCCCTAAATTTGAGTACTCTTTTCATATTAGTCACTGAATTGCCTTTTTTTCCACCAATTTAGCCTCCCAACATAAGAATCTCTAGGGGAACAGTAGCACTCGGGATCTGGTCCTCGAATTAGGTCACTTTCCTCCCGTTAGTTCCTAAACTATTATTTTACTAATTGGATCCTTTGATTTCAGGCTTTAACAATTTAGCCCTTCCGTTAGTTCTATCGTTTATTGCCGGGCACTTTGCACCAATGCTTTGAACTTTGCATTTAATTTCAATTTAGTCTCCCAACTTCAATTTATCACAATTTGGTTTATTAACTATTTGTCAAAATTAGACGAGGCAAATAGGATAAGACACATGTGGCACACAATTTGTGTGATTAAAAATTATAAAAGCATTTTTTTTAAATTCAAAACCAAAACCAACCAAACCTTTTAAAAATTTATCTCTTATGAATAAATTCAATAATGAATATTTATTGACCAATTTTATTAGCTTAGAATAATTTTATTGCCGAATTTTCAAAATCTCTAAACTTGTGATTGATTTTTAAATTATATTTATTTTGCTTGTAATAATTTAATCCTTTTATTTTTTTTAGAATATTTTATTAAGAAAATGGAGTGCCGTGTGTGCGCTTTATTATTTTACTTTGCCACTTTGTATCAATTTGTAGAGTTTAATATCTTAATTGTAATATATTGAAGTTCCGTGATCAAATTGAAATCAAATGCAAAGTTTAATGACTACTGATATGCCTTACCCCAACAATTAACGGTGCAAATTTAATTGAAGGACGATTTTGATTGATAATTCCATAATTCAAGAACCAAATTGGTAAAAAAATTTATTTAAATGCCAAAATAGAAAAAGAGGTCAAGTAGTCCCTCCGTTAATCTCCGCCCTCAATTTCTAGGTAAATTACATCAATGGCTATTGAACTTTGAGTTGGGCTTCAATTTAGTCTCCAACATTTAATTTGTTACAACTAGGCCCTGTTCACTTGGCTTGATAAGATAGGATAAGATCACTTGCCACCATGGACTGTCGACATCTTCATTTTCGACTTCAGACCATATAGAATACCTAACACCAGGAGGATTTTCCTTCTCCTTCCCCTTGTCTTTTTTGCTCGTGCCAGAATTAATTGTTGGTAGAGCACCATTATTCTGGATTTTTAGTGCTGCCACGTCTGTAGCCAAAGTGTTTATTGCTTCAAATTGAGAACCAATGGTGGCCAGTTGGCGGGCTATTGGGTCAGTGTTTGGTGGGGTAGGGGATAGATTGATGTTTTGTGGGTTTTGGTTTCAAATGGTTGAGAGGATGAACGGGTGGTCACTATGTTGGATCGGATTGCTTTGATACCAATTGATAGACACAGGAAAAAGATATGAAAAATAAAGGGGGAAATATTATTAGCTGTAGAAGTGCAAGAATCTTCAACACAAAAACAACTAATGAGCTGGTCCAATTCGAGAGGACAAATCTCCAACATAATAATTCAATTGTTAACTCCTCATCCTAATTCAAAACAACTCCTAGGATATTTATAGTGCATATGCTAGAGGATTATTTATTAACAACCCTAACTAAGTTCCTATGACAAAGGAGATAGATTCCTAAGATATTTATAGTGCATATCTTGGAGTATTATTTGCTAACACTCACTACTAAATTCCTATAAAAAAGGAGATAGATTCTTGAGAGATACGCAAAAAATTAAGGAAGTTGGAACTGGTCTTCAGCCATCTGTTTTCTGCCACGTGTCCTTTTCCTTGAAAATGTCTTTAAGGGTAAAATTCTATTAATAAGTGTGATAAAATTTATCTATGGTGATAAAAGGTGATAAAATTTTTTTAAAATAATATTGTCCATACTCTTTCCGAATGGGTAAAATTACTGTACGGATATGATAAAATTATCTTATTAATGCAACCAAACGGCTCTTAGGTTGCATAATCATAAAGTTGAAACATTTAAAGGCGCGTTTGGTAAGGGTGACGAAGGGTGATAAGATAAAATTTATCAGCTGTTACACGTGTTTTGTTGGCATGTAACAACGCGTGTAATAGATAACAACGCGTGTAATAGATATATATCAGTAGAAGCCAGATACGTTATCAGCCAAAATCATCGGGATAAATTTTATCCGCGAATTAAACTGTGGCCGTCGGATGAAAATGCCATGAGTCATGCGGGCAAAGAGAGGTGAACGACTCAGGTTAGAGGTGAACGACCAGTGGTAGGAGGCAGTCTGCCTAGGTTGGCGACGGTGGAAGGCAGACGACTCGTCGACATCGTCTAGCTTGACTGGTTGACTGGAAGTAGAGGGAGGTCGACTGGTCAACTGGAAGAGGACGGGATCCGTGTGGCCCGATCTGTTCATGCTGCGCAATCCGACGGTGGGAGGCAGACGACTCGTCAGCATCGTCTGGCCCTACTGGTCGACTGGAAGCAGAGGCAGGACGACTGGTTGACGGCCGTAGAGCATGACAACCTTCTGGGTTGAAGACGACGTAGGTGGGGCGTCGTCGTCTGCAGAGCAGGACGACCTTCCGGGTTGAAGACGATGCCGAGCATGACGACCTTCTGGGTTGAAGACAACGTAGATGGGGCATCATTGTCCACAGAGCAGGACGACCTTCCAAGTTGAAGACGACGCAGATGGGGCGTCATCGTCCGCAGAGCAGCATGACCTTCCGGGTTGAAGATGAGGCAGATGGGGATCCTAGCAGCGATTCGATCGGTATGCTTGGCTTTTTTTTTTTTATCTGAGGGTTTTTTCGTAAATTTTTCATTTTTATCCTACAAACTTCAAATTTTTTTTTGTTGAACCAAATGTGTGATAAAATTTATCCTCTTGTTAAATTTATCCTGCTACATCTTATCCTCCTATATCCTATCTTCCCATCCGAACGGCCCATAAGGGTAAAATTCTATCAATAAGTGTGATAAATTTTATTTAGGGTGATAAAGTGTGATAAAATTTTTTTAAAATAATATTATTCATACTCTTCCCGAATGAGTAAAATTACTGTACAGATATGATAAAATTATCTTATTCTCCTTATCCTATTAATGCAACCAAACAACTCTTAGGTTGTATAATCATAAAGTTGAAATAAAATAAGGAAAGATATGATAAAATTATCTTGTTCCCCTTATCCTATTAATGCAACCAAATGGCTCTTAGGTTGCATAATTATAAAGTTGAAACAAAATAAGGAAGTGATGTGTTTTTCTTTCCTTTTTGAAGTTCAATATCCCAGTTGTAAGAAATTGAAGTTAGTTGATCAAATTGGAAACAATTAAAAAGCTCCATTGATGTAATTTACCCAACCATAGAAGGAAAAGATTTAATTAAGGAGCACTTTGATTCATAATTCTAAAGTTTCAGAACCAAATTCGTAATATAGTTAGTTAAAACTTTGAGAAATTATTGAAGCACATACTTTTTTTATATGAAAGGAAAAATGATTAGAAAGAGAATCAATCGTTAATGACACGGTCTTAGATATAAGTAATTGAAATCTCAAGTATTGGAGAACAATTAAATAGTAGATAGACAGGAAGTCTCCTAAAATGCAAATATAAAGACGGCTTGGTATAAAATGCAAAAAATTTTAAAGATTTGGATCATCTCGTAATTATACTAAAAACAAATTAAGTCTACTCCTTTCTTTACTACTCCTTCTCAACATGAATTGCTTTGAAAGTAGACATTTACGGGAAAAAATATCAATATGGTTGTTGAGTTAAAATATAGGCTCGAGGGAATAAAATAAAAAGTATTGATTTAGAAGATTTGAAACAAAGTTTTTGTTTGGTTGAGATAATTTGATTTCTCAAAATATTATTTTATTCATAAACACCATCTATAATTATACAAATATGTATCTATATTTTTACAATAATATATTTATAATTTTACAAGTATATATTTGTAATTTTATAAGTATTCATTTGTTTATTTACAAGTATGCATTTATAATATACAAATATGTATATGTGTTTTACAATTTTTTTTGTGTTTTTACAAGCATGCATCTATATGTTTATTATAAGCATGCTTGTAAAAATATAGACAGCTACATGTGAAACTACACATGTAAGCTTATAAATAGACATATGAATGTTTGTAAAATTATATGTACATACATGTAAAATTACATATGTATCTTGTAAAAATATAAATATATATATTTGCAAAATCATAGATGTATTGTTGTCAAAATATAAATGCATACTTGTAAAATGATAAATAATACTTTCGAGTAGAGTAGGAGGAAGATATTTTGAAAATTTAAATTATTTTAATTCAACAAAAATTTTGTTTCAAACCTTCCAGAGCAATATTTTTATTTTAAACTTCCGAATCTATTTTAACCAAGCGGACCTAATAGTAATTTTCCGATCTTTGTATGCTTAACAACTTGTACTGCTTACTGCTTAGGTTGTTTTTGAGTTTGTGGGAAGCATGTTTGAGCCTGTAATCAGCCGAAAATGTATTTAATATTTTGTAGCTAAGAAAATATATATTAATAACAATAATAATGTAGAAATAAATCATTTATTTCATATATAATATTACTGGAAACTGAAATCTTTTCACAAAACTTGTGTGAATATTCAATTTATTTATTTATTGGTTTCAAAAGCCAATCCATTAAAACAAATCATATATTTTCAATCACCACTATATATAAATTATGTCAAAACCTTGTGCTTAGATCAAATCGAGTGTCATGATTTTAAATGAAAAAAATATTGATTTTTTTTGGGGGTTTTAATTTCTATTTTTTTTCAAATTATTTTTCTTTCATAACAATATTAATTTTTCTGAATTTATTAGAAACTCAAATCAACCAACCTACCAACTTTTTTAAATCATAAAAATCTAAAAATCATAATTAAAATCAAATAAATTCTCATAAATTTATTTTATATGGAATATTATATCAGAGGGAGAAGCAAAGAACATTGTACAAAATACATAACTTTGCGCAGACGATATATATCATAGCATCAATATAGGGTCATTTTGAATAAGTTTGTAAATTGGGGCCATCTAAGCAATTATCTTGGTTCGTACATTTATGTGAATCAAAACCAGCTAATTATGTGAATTGGGCCGAACCGAAATGGCTCGTTCATTTTTGGTTTTGATCGTTTGATCAATTTTTTTAATCCACAATGTACCCCTACTTTCACTGCATGCAAGCTTACTTCTTCGAAGTATTATTTGCAAAAACGCGATCAGTGTGGGGGCATAACTCAAACAGACAGTGAGGATATTTGACAAAAATCTGATTTAAAATATTATATAATTAGAAAATTATTTCTTCACCCACTAACAAATATATAAATGACCAATTATTAGGTTTTCTCCTCCTTCTAGTTGATTTTTGGATGTTGTTACTAGGTTAATTTATGGGATAGAAATGAGTTGAATTAATTGCCTCAACAAATTAAACTCACTAACCAAAATAAGTGACACATGAATTAGATTTTTCGACTCGTATAAATTGTGAGTTGAATTTAAGATAAAAAATATTTAGCTCATTTAGTTTATGAGATAATTCAATACACACGTATATGTATATATATATATATATATAAGATTTCATCTATTTCTAATTCATTTGTGAAGAATGGATTGTTATTTTTTTAATTCTTAAATAAGTTATATATTCGAGATTCTATCTACTCTTAATTGATTTGTGATAAATAAATTATTATTTTTTAATTCTTAAATAAATTAAATTTCTTAAATTTTTAAAAAATAAACAATTATTTTTTACTTTTGAAAATGTTGAATACAAAAAAGTCAATTATCCCTTAATTTTTTAATTTTTGAAAAAATTATGAAGTACCAAAATCAAAACCATTATTCATTAAGCAGCGTTCTGAAAGACTTGACCTCAAAAGTTACAAATAGGCAGGATAGATTGTGAATAGCCAGCGGCTCCGTTTGCCAATTGTTTAGTTTTTTTTTTTTTTAATCTTTTTGATTTTTTGAGGTTTTCTTTATAATATTAAATTTTTGTTGATATTAATTGGCTAATTTCCTTTTTTTTATACACAATAATTTATTTTGATATTAAATCAAATTGTAAATGTAGATATTATGACTTTATAATTATAGTTTGTTATTTATTATTGTTACTTAAATAGGATATATAATTTATAATTAAATTTTTTTTTAATACGTGTGAACTAATTAATTGAGTCTGAGTCGTTGTGAGTTTAGTACAATTTAAGCTTGACTTAAAAATAAGTTAAATTATTAAAGTGAGTCAAATGTAAGATGAGATTAATCTAATTTAATTACATTCATTTTCATATATAGTAAAAATTAAAAATACTCGAATAGAATGAAAATCTATTTTTAATTTGTCAAATTAATATATTTCTCTATAAATTATTTTAAAAATCAAGATTAGAATTTTTTTTATTAAAAAATATAAACTATTAGTTTGAAAATTAAGGACCCATGTTGCACAAACTTAACCTCTTCGTTTGAAATTAATTCATTTATTGGCCTTAGTCAGAAGGCAACGTATGGAAGACAATTTATCAGGTGACGATCTCTGCCAATCATATTTGAAGGGTGACGAAACAGTTTCACGGACATGCTACACGATCATTACGGTAAACTGCATTTCATTTTTTCGTATTCCACCGTAGAGGGGAAGGAGAAGTTTGATGATGGAATTATATTTGATAATTACAAACACACATTCACGAATGAAAGCACATTTTAACTCTGTAATTCCATATCTTTCCAGATCCAAATCTCTCTGAAAATTTTCCATTTGTTTATTTCAATTCAACTCTTCAGATCTCAATTCTCAGCTTTCCACACACACATATGAAAATGTATATGCAGGCGCAATTCGGGCCACCTGTGTGATAGATCGAGTTGTTCGCATTCGCAACTTGATTTGGTCGGATTAACACGAACGTTCAAAATGGACTTGAATCCCTTCTCCTCTGGCACGCGCCTGAGGTGAGTAAACTGATCCTTTCATTTTCCTCCTCAAGGTTGTTCATATGCACGCATGAGATCAAGGGAAAACTAATGAAGACGGAATTTGGTCATTGAATTTTCTAACTTGACGGGAATATCTTCGAGTTGCCCGTTGCTAACCATATAGGGAGGAAGCTGGGAATGCCATAGGTTTAAGATTTTAATCAGCATACGGTGTAAGGTTTGTTACGTTGCTTGCATTGCTGAACCGGGCTGGGTTGTTCTGGTTTCTTCTTGTTGAAACATTGGACTTTGAATTTTCCTTTATTTACATGCACTTTGTTTGGTAAATTCGTTGGCATTTACTGTTTGCATCACTAAGTACACTGCGATCCTGTAATTGGCGATTTATTGATTCTACATGACAAGAGCCCATACAAAATATGCCCCCTGAAATAAAATAGTCAATACAAGAAAGTGAAAGCAAAGTTATTGGCACGTCCAACATCTATGCATTACCGGTCCTAAATTATATATTTAAACTCAGGTGATGTACCCAGTTATGGTCACAAACAATAGAGATAGCATCGTTGCCCTGCTAACTGCTAGTTTCTGTGGACGTGTATACAAGTACGATTGAGAGAGCATCAGAATAGTGTAGGCCAGCAATTGGATTTTTAATGAAGTTGCTTATGTTTTTAATTAAATAAATAATATATATATATATATATATTTTTTTTTTGGGGGGGGGGGGGGGTGGGGTGGGGGGAGGGGCGTGTGGATGGGGAGTCAGAGAGGGGGATGCCGTCACATAGCCCCTGGCTTAATTGTGCCTGAGTCCATAGTTTTCGTATTGTAATAGTTATACAGAGTTGTGGAGCCTGCTGTTTCAACTTTCCCATTTCGAATATTTGCTTCTTTATATGATGTGTAGACTAGGGGCTAATGCCTCTATGGTTATATCATCTGAGATATTTCTCTCACTAACAAATGGGATGTCGCTGCATGCTGTTGGCAAAAAGGTGCACGTTGTCAGATTAGACTAGGAAGCAGGCTATTTTGTGTCCATGGACATATGACACATGTCAGATGCACCATGTGGCATGTCTAATTTTTTTTTTTTTTTCAGTTCTTTTTCTTTTTCAATTTCTGACATTTATATCCAGCTACAGAGAGGGACATGTTGAATCAGAAAGACTTGCTTCTCTATGATTAATCTATATCTTATAAGATTTACTTAATATCAAATTTCTACAAGAAGGGTAGGAAATTATAATATCTAAGTTTTGAAGGGAAGAAATAATATTACAAATTATTGTCGTTTCTTATTCATTTTGATTGGTGTTTAATTGTAAATGGATCAGTCTTCTTACTTGATATGATGCAATTTTTGGCCTTTTTACACATGCTGATTATTATTATTTTTATTATTATTGTCATTAGCCTCTTGGGGGGGGGGGGGGGGGGGGGGGGGAGATCTGAACTCTTGGCTTCTAAATGAACCTTAAAAGTGTCCTACCACTTAGGCTAGGCTTTGGGTTCTACATATGTTGAGTTTTGATCAATAAAAGAATTCATGTCTTTTGGTTGTGTCCTTCCTTGTTTGATCTCTGAGATGCTTCGTTGAGGCGTCCAAGTCCATGTCATGTCAAGTCACTGTCTATTTCTGTGCTTCTTGTGCCTCAGTCCTTAGACATGCATCTTCAGGCCAATTAAACTTTGGGTTATTACCTCCAATTTCTAAAATAAATTGGTTTCTCTTTCACCAGTGATGGGTCTTCATTAATTTAAGAAAAAATTATTAATCACATGCCATGGACTTCATTTTTGAAAACAGGGATATGATTCAGGCTGTTCGTGCTTGTAAAACTGCAGCAGAGGAGCGTGCTGTTGTCAGAAAAGAATGTGCTGCAATTCGTGCGGCAATTAGTGCAAATGATCAATATTATAGGCATCGTAATTTGGCAAAGCTTATGTTCATCCACATGCTTGGCTACCCCACGCATTTTGGTCAGATGGAATGCCTGAAGTTAATTGCATCAAATGGATTTCCAGAGAAGAGGATAGGGTATCTAGGACTTATGTTGCTTCTCGATGAAAGACATGAAGTATTGATGCTGGTCACAAACTCATTGAAGCAGTATCCAAGGAGTTCTTTGTTACTTTAAGGCTTAATTATTGGATTTTCTGTCACTTTCTATTCAAAATCAATAAATTATATGTATTACTCCATTCTTGCTGGTTTATAAGTATGCCTTTCGAAAACTTAACTTGTTCATAGAGATCTCTACCATTCTAACCAGTACATTGTGGGACTAGCTCTCTGTGCTCTGGGTAATATAAGTTCTGAAGAAATGGCTCGTGATCTTGCCCCTGAAGTTGAAAAGTTGCTGCTGTTTCGAGATCCAAATATTCGCAAGAAAGTAAGATGGGTTCTTTTTATGGTCATTTAACTAAAGTTGTATTACTCTGGCATAAGTTGGATTTCCATGCTTGATGTTGTTGCCAAATAATATGGTAGGAGAACTTGAACATCTGTGATAATTGAGAAGTAATAATAGCTATGCTAGCCATCTTCGTTTAGATTTAATCCTGGGGACAAATTTTAAATGCTTCAGAAAGGTAAATGAAATCCACCTGTATTGCCATTAGGCTGGCAAAATTACAGTCACAGCTTTCCGCTATTTCTATGTGCTTTGACTGGAGGAGTAAATCTTTCGTGATTCTATTTGTTCTTCTGGTTTTCAGGTTTGTCTGTATGTTTTTTTTCCCCAACAATTTTTGTAAAAAGAGTTCGTTTTACTGTTGGTGAAAGGAATTGGTGATTTCAACAAGTCTTCATGTGGTATGCTAAATGGAACTTGTATAATATACCCTATAGATTCCTTCATGCAAAAGGAAATACACCCTCATTGCACCTTCCGCTACCTTATTAGGAAGCTGATTTTTTAAGCATTTTCCTCTCTTTGGAGTTGTTAACATAAATGAATTGGGAAAATGATTTACAGGGTGTAATACTCACCATTTTTTCCTTCTTCTTTTGGACAAAGTTATCTTATTTCAAAAGGTCAATTCAATTTGAACCTAATGAAGAATGCTCAAATTTAAGTGTTTTACTATTAGCTTATACTGTATGATTCATTTGTTCAGTTTCTTGCTGATGTCAAAGTTCAGAGATTAGAATTGCATGGCTTGAATTGATTTATGTTAACTCTTATGCAATTTGTAATGTTCATTACCAACTTTTTGGTCATCTGGCCTGTCTTTTATATTTCAGGTAATTGTAGTTCTTTGATATATTGCAGGCAGCATTATGCTCCACTAGACTAATAAAGAAAGTCCCGGACGTGGCAGAAAATTTTGTAAAGCCTGCTTCTTCCTTACTTAAGGACAAGCACCATGGAGTTTTAATAACTGGGCTGCAGCTCTGCACAGATCTGTGTAAAGTCAGTGCAGAAGCTTTTGAATATTTCAGAAAGGTAAGTTGGCTGTTAGCCCCACATTGACTTTGATGCAAGTTTTATCAAATTTAGAAGTTTATTAAAAATTCTGTTCATCTTATTGTAAGTCTTTTTTGGCATTTAATGAATGATATGTGTTGGATGCAAGGGATACATTTGTGTGGCCATTTTCTAACTAATAAGTAATAAATATAACACTACAAGGCAAATCAATGTCCTTCCTAGCCACTTATTAAATATTGTTGGAATAGTTAGTCTTATATTAGAATAGTTAGTCTTTATTTAATCTTACATCCAATAATGCATTGATTAGTATTTTATTATGAAGTGCATATGTATGTATCACTAATGTGATTTATTTAAGGTTGTTTTTCTCCTTCCTACTTTCACATGGTATTAGAGCCAGGAGGGGGGGGGGGGAAAACTAGCCCTCATCACTGTGCTTTCTCTTCCAGTGATGAGTTAAACCCTAGTCTTCATCACTGTAGTCTTCTTCCAATGATGCCATTATTGTGCGTCTCGCCCTAGCTAGTGTGATTAAACTTGTCAGTCACCGGAATCATTGACTTTGTTTTTCTCGACAGTCGGCCTTCCTTTGTGCCCTTCAATGACTGTCGTTTCCCCTAAACTCTAAAAAACTAGATTCTTGCCTCCTTGTAAGTCTCCAATCAGTTGATTTGTCAATCTGATCGACTTCATTTGGGAGTTTCTTGGCTTTTCAAAAGTTTCACATCAAGCCTCCATCAACGTCGCTAGTGTCTATTCAGTCTCCATTGATGTCACCAGTCTCTGATCGGCCTTCCACCAACCTCACTAGTCTTTGATCAACCTTCCTTGATGTCGCCAGATATCGATTGACTTCCATCAGCCATCGATCTGACCAGATCGATTAGAATCTTTTTCTCTAGCAATGAACAGGCGCAGAATAAGCCTTCTTGAACTAGACCGAACTGAACTGAACTGGTCGGATCGAATCAAACTAGCCTTCCTAATCTAGCAGAATTAAAAAAAGGGGGTTGGACCAGTTTTTCTACTTTTGGTTTCTGGAATCGTGACTAATTCAGGATTCAAATCCTCATCTGAAATGACATTAGCACTTAGGTCTGGTACTTTTTCTCCTATCATTACTCCCACTACTATAATTACTTCTCACAAATTAGTAGGGAGTTCCAATTACATTGCATGGTTCAGATCTATTAAGTTATGGTTTTGTGGTCAAGGGTATGAAAATCGCTTGACATCTAAACTTGAGACAATACGTCTTGCCAAGAAGACTGTGTTTCAGAAGATTGATGCATTTCTATGTAATTTATTATTGCAATCAATTGATCCTAAACTTAATAGTAGTATCTATCAGGCATATGATACTTGTTATGAGATTTGAGATAAGGCCAAGTCACTTTATACCGATAACATTCATTGTCTCTTTATTGTGGTGTCCAATATGTTTAATTTAAAACAAGATGTTGATATGTTTGAATTTGTTGGAAAGCTTTATTCTATGAGGCAGGAGCTGAGTTTTCTCTTGACTGTATTGGACACTGCTAATCAATCAACATAGATAGATAACCTGATCATGGTACTTAATTTGATTGCTCTTCGTCTAGCCTTGCTTTTATCCGAGATCAAATTCTTGCTGGTTCGGTAGTTCTCTCTTTACATGATCTTTATGCACGGTTACTTCACATTGCATCTGCTGCTCCATTGTCTAAGCATTCTTCGATTGAACCTATAGGATTGGCCTCTCAAACTACTCCTAAGGGAGAACAAATAGGTGGTAGAGGTACTGGTAATGCTTGGAATAATCGTCCTAAATGTAGTTATTGCCAGAAAGGGGGACATTCTAGGGATAAGTGCCACAAGTGACATGGTCGACCATCACGTGTTGTCAACATTGCTCAGATTGATAATTATGAATCTAAGCCTACTTCAGAGGAATAGTCACCATCTATTATTGTGACAGTATTAGAACATGAGAACTATCTCCATTACAAAGCTGGTCAGCAGCCATCTGCTTCTGTTGCTCGTGCTGGTAACTCTATAGCCTGTTTTACTAGGTCTTCTGGACTTGGACCATGGGTTCTCAATCCTGGTGCCTAACCAACATTTTTTCTCCCATCTTACTTACTCCACTAATGGTTCCAAAATTATGGTCAAATGCGTTGGTCAAGCTCCACTTTTTTCCGTCATTAAACTTAGATTCTGTTCTTTATGTTCCTAGTTATCCGTTTAATCTTATTTCAATTAGTAAATTAACACATGCCTTGAATTGCTCAGTAACCTTTTTGAATGATTCTGTTATTGTATAGGACCGGGTAGAGGATAGATAATTGGCACAGGACATGAGTCACATGGGCTTTATCACATCGATTTACCATCTTCTTCAGTTGCCTGCACTTCTATAGAATTTGCCACTCTTATTCATAATTGCTTGGGCCGTCCAAGTCTTTCCAAAGTATAGAAAATGGTTCCGAGTCTTTCACCCTTGTCCTTTTTGGATTGTGAGTCGTGTCAACTTGAAAAATAGTCACGTGTTTCATTCCCGAAGCGAGTCAATAACAAGGCTACATCCCCTTTTGAGTTAGTCTATTCAGATATTTGGGGTCCGAGTCATATTCCATGTGTTCTCGGTTATTAGTATTTTGTTATATTTATTGATGACTATTGTTGATGTACTCAGTTATATTTATTGGAAAACTTTTTAAAATATTTTTTGTTTTCAAGGAATTTTGTGCTGAAATAAAAAAATCAATTTAATGTTTCAATTCGTGTTTTGGGTAGTGATAATGCTTGTGAATATTTTTCTATTTCTTTCATCAAATTCATGGCTTCTTAGGGCATTCTTCACTAGTCTTCTTGTGCTCACACACCGTGGCAAAATGATGTTGCAGAACGCGAGAATCACCATCTCATTGAAATAACTTGTAATCTATTACTTCATTTTAATGTTCCTTCTCGTTTTTGGGCTGATGTTGTTCTTACTGTTTGCTACTTAGTTAACTGTATGCCTTCTTTAGTTTTATAGCACCAAATTCCCTTCTCCATTCTATTTTCCAACCAATTTGTTTAGCTTCTTCCTCCTTGTGTATTTGGTTGTATCTGTTTTTTCATAACTTAGCTCCTAGACAAGACAAACTTTTTGCTCGGTCCATCAAATGTGTTTTCTTGGGGTTTTCTCGAGTGCAGAAAGGATACTGGTGTTATTCTCATACTACTTAGCGCTTCTACATTTCTGCTGATGTTACCTTCTTTGAGTCTTTACCATACTTTGCTACTTCATCAAATTCAGGTTCTGTTTCTCAAGTTCTTCCTATTCCATATTTAGGTCCTTCACTTCACACTACTACACAACAAGCTACTCCACTTGTTTTTGACCTTACACGTCCATTTCATCCTTTACAGGTTTATAGTTGTCGACCTCGCCTCCCTCCTACCAGTGCTAAAGAGGTTCCATTTGACTCACCAATTGCACCAATATCTCCTCATACCACAGAGCTATCTATAGATGCTTGTCCACCAGTTATTCTCCAAAAAGGTGTTCTCTCCACCAAGAATCTTTATCCTATTTATACCTTTCTTAGTTATCATCGTTGTCTCCTTCCTATTATTCCTTGTCTCTATTTTATCCTCTGTGTCTATTCCTAAGACTATTAGTGAGGTACTTTTAGATCCAGGGTGGTGATAGGCTATGGTTAATGAGATGACTGCTTTTCATTGTAATGGTACTTGGGATTTGGTACCCTTACCTCTTGGCAAGTCTACTGTAGGTTGTTGTTGGGATTACACTATCAAAGTTGGCCCTGATGGATAGGTTAATTATCTTAAGGCCCATTTAGTCACAAGGTCTACATATATATTTATGGATTGGATTATGGTGACACCTTCTCTCTTGTGGTTAAGATTGCTTCCGTACGTTTATTTCTCTCTATTGCTGCCATGAATCACTAGCCTCTTTATTAGCTAGACATAAAAAATGCCTTCCTTCATGGTGAATTATTTATCTCTATTGCTGCCATGAATCACTATATGGAGCAACCGTTCGGCTTTGTTGCTTAGGGGGAGTCTGGTTTGATTTGTTGACTTTGATGCTTACTTTATGACTTGAAACAGTCTCCAAGGGCCAGGTTTAGCCATTTTAGTATAGTTATTCAAGAGTTTGGCATGATTCAAAGTGAAGCTGATCATTCAGTTTTCTATTGTCTTGGACCACACAGTAAATGCACCCTTCTCGTTGTTTATGTTGATAACATTGTCATTACCGGGAATGATCAGGATGATATTTAGCAGCTCAAATAACACCTTTTTACTCACTTTTAGACCAAAGATTTGGGTCGAGTTAAGTATTTTCTTGAGATAGGGGTGGCTCAGTCCAATTTTGGCGTTCTTATCTCCCAACATCAATATGCTCTGGATATACTTTAAGAAACTGATATATTGGACTATGAATTTGTTAGTACACCTATGGATATGAATGTCAAACTCCTTCCAGGACAAGAGGAGCCTTTTGCAGATTTTGGAAGATATTCGAGGCTACTGGGGAAACTTAATTACTTGACTATCACTCGATTAGATATGTCATTTGTTGTAAGTGTAGTAAGTCAATTTTTACATTCTTCACATGATAGCCATTGGGATGCTGTGATCTACATTTTCAGGTACATTAAAAGAGCACTAGGTTAAGGATTATTATATGAAGATAAGGGATATATTTAGGTGATTGGATATTCTGATGCAGATTGGGCGGATTTATCTTCAGGTAGACGCTTTACTTTAGGATACTGTGTTTTGATTGGAAGTAATTTGATGTCTTGAAAAAGTAAGAAACAGAATGTTGTTGTTAGGTCAAGTGCTGAAGCTGGATATTGGGCTATGGCTTTGGCAACTTGTGAACTAGTTTGGTTGAAGTAGTTGCTTCAAGAATTGAAGTTTGGAGAGGTTGGACAAATGAAGTTAATCTATGATAACCAAGCTGGCCTACATATTGTCTCTAACCAAGTGTTCTATAATATAAACCAAACACATAGAAGTTGATTGTCATTAGAGAGAAGATCTTGTGTGGATGCATTTCTACTACTTTTGTCAACTCTGCTTATCAACTAGTAGATATCTTTACTAAATCTCTTAGAGGTCCTTGAATCACCTTTCTTTGTAACAAACTTGGTGCATATGACTTATATGCTCCAATTGGAGGAGTGTTGGAATAGTTAGTCTTTATCCAATCCTGTATTAAATAATGTGATCATTAGTATTTTATTATGAAGTATATATATATGTATCACTAATGTCATTTATTCAAGGTTCTTTTTCTTCTTCCTACTTTCACAAATATAATAGTTGAAACTCCTAATTCTGGACAAATATAGGGTGGAGTGTTGTATGAGTATCATACTTTTTGGTAAGGTGGTAAGCCTTATTCAAATTTATAAAAGGATAGACGAGCTTTTGCAAGCATCAGATTACTCAACTAGATGTCCTATTAGATGCTTCATAAAGCTTAGATTTCAAGGGCTAACTGGTCCTTTTGTCATGATGTCAGGGCACATTGGCTCATTTATATTGCTATGGAGGCATTTACCGTTTTTAGCTTGTTGCTTCTTAGTCACTAATTTATTATTTTATTCTTCGGCCTATTTGTCATATTCCGTGGACAATTGACTTGTTTTGACATTTTTACTTAAGTTCAGCTCAACTCAACTCGACTTAACCAAGTCTTTTCCTAACTATACGTAGTTGGTTATTTGGTCTTATGTTTGCATTATGTTTTAGTTAAACTTAATATTGAGTTCAGTGTTGTTAAAAGCACCAGTTGCCCTTAGGGTGCCAAGCTTCCCCATTGCTTAAGGTGTTATGTGCCATGCTAGGTGTTTGCCTTAATGAAATGAGGCATTGTCTTAAAAAAACCTTTGTACTAACTAAGGCACTGTCGTAAAAAAACATTTGTACTAACCAAGAAAATAAACCAATGCTCATCTGCTAAAAGCAATCTGCAAACCACAACTTTAATTTAAAGTATCTTATCTAATAACGTAATAGTATTATTTAAAATTTTCAAATCCCATGGGAGAAGGTCAACAAAAAAGTGTATAATAATCTCATTTGTAATGTTAATTTATGGTCTAGCCTCTATAGATAGATTGAGAGGTTTTATTTATTTATTTAAATCTTGTAGTAATGGTTTGTATGCGGAGAGGTTGCCTGACTTTTGATAGAGAAATTTCTCCTACTTAGTTGAAGAAAGTTCTTTTTCTATTAGGTTTACTAATATGGCCACTTTGTTATTTCTTCCTTTGATATCTCAAACTTCAATTACTTCAGATAATAGTATCTCAAATTTTGACATTTTACCTACTAGAAATAGGCTATGTTGGACATGATTTTATTGGAGCGATTGCCTGATTGCCTAGAGCCTTAAGTCAAAGCGCTCACCTGGGCACTAAAGTAACACCTACTGTCGCCTAACCGCATAAGTGAGGAAGGCAAGGGCTTTTGATAAAACTAATTGAGTCATTATATCTTATATTACTGAAACAAACTATTTTGATCTTCTTGGTGCTTTATTATTACTTTAAATATAGAAATGGTTACTTCTCTTAGTTGGGGTGCTTTTAGGTTTTATTGCACATATCTAAACCATACAAGCCTATTTTCTCTTGTTTTATTCTAGTTAGGTACTCTCTTCATCATATGTTGAATTTGGTCATTTCTAACTCTATGTTGCAGTTTCATTAACATCTGGCTTAACATCCTTATTTAGTAATGCCAAAGAAATTTTGTCTTTTAATCATCCCAGCTACTGTTCTGGAAAGCACAGGCTATTTTATAAGTTTTCCCAGAAGACCTTACTTTTAATCTCCCAGGTATATGCTGGTTAGAAAAGAATTCTAAAGCCTACCTCTGTTTAGAAATTTGATGATTTAGGTCCATCTTTTCTTTCTATATGCATGATTAAACCTAGTCATTTAAACTCACTCTTTGAAATTGCTGGATTGGGGGTGGCTATGGGAGGCCATAAAGTTGGCTGTCTCCCATTTAACATACTTTCAAAATGTTGGATCAATTTATTTTGAAATTTTAATTACTGCAAAGGTTACTTTATTCTTTGGCCTTCTATTTATATCCTCTCTCTATGCTACATTTGGAATCACATTCTTTGAAGGAAAGTAAAAGAAAAATCGCAGAGATAATAAATATAAAGTAGAAAATCAAATTGCTTTTTATTTCTTTGGTTGGCTGAGAATACAAGATGGAAATATTAAAGTTCTGAAAACTACATTTTCGAATTGATTAAATATCTGAAAATTATAAAAATAAACATCTATGTTCCAACTCCCAAGTGTATCATTAAAAATATTCAAATTTATATGATTTTTTGGAATAGATGTTGCTTAACTTTGAGCATTCAGTACTTTTTATGTCTTATGATTGTTAGTATTTCCTGTTCAAAGAAATTATTTAAAAATAAAAAAATTGAAGGAAATTATTTTTCCAGCAGAGTCTTTGAGTAGTGTCTTAATTATAATTAATCAAAGGCTTGTCAAGTTGGAAAATATTGGAATCTTATTGTTTTATTGCTCCTTTAGATACTGGGAACAAGGGTACCATGTTCTGATTCTCTGGTTAGGTTTTCCATTTAACAAGATTTATACTTCTTTTCGTGATTGTAGAAATGGACAGACGGTGTGGTCAAGGCTTTAAGGGATGTTGTGAACAGTCCATACTCACCTGAGTATGATGTATCTGGGATTACAGATCCTTTTCTCCACATCAGGTTGCTGAAGTTTTTGCAGACTTTGGGCCAAGGAGATGCAGATTCTAGTGATTGCATGAATGATATACTTGCTCAGGTCAGCTTCTTTTTCTGATTTATTTCCGGGTATTGTTTAAACATGTGAATCGTGATGTTGGCTATCTTCTGTTTTCTAGTTATTTTACTTTCTAATAAAATATCATTTCAAACTGAAATGGCATTTTACTTTTGTTTCCTATTCAGTCATTGAAATCTATGATGCTTTTCACCATTTTTTACTCCTCTAGCTTCTTATTTCTCTTCTTATTATCCTACTTTTATTATAACCTAAAAATACATGCAACTGAGCTATGCTTCATCTTCTGAATTTTTTGTAATGCACAAAAGTTGATGTTTGGTGACTTTGTTAGCTTTCTGTGTCTATATCATACAACAGAAAACATGATGTTGTTTGTCTTTCTTCAGGAACAAAAACAAGAGAAAGGTTTAGTAATATCACTTCTTGCTAAAATAAATGAGGAGAACAAAACAAAAACAATGTTTGGATATAAAATTAAAACCAGAATTGCTGTGGGTGTGGCAGTAGTTGTTATTAGAAATATGATCAGTGGTGGTGGGAGAGGTAAATCCGGTGACTATTATAGATTTGTATTGTTGGGGTCATAGTGGTGAGAATGGATGGTGAGGGTTGTTGGCAATGGTACTGCTGAGGATTTCAGTGTCTAGTTGGGGAAGGAAGGATCAGCAGTGGTGGTGGTGAGAAAGAAGTGGCAGTTGTTGGAGGTACAGTATGCAGAATGGTGTCCATGCGGCCGT
This sequence comes from Thlaspi arvense, assembly GCA_911865555.2. Lineage (NCBI taxonomy): Eukaryota > Viridiplantae > Streptophyta > Magnoliopsida > Brassicales > Brassicaceae > Thlaspi > Thlaspi arvense. The sequence goes on from CAJVSB020000058.1 coordinate 70,883, forward strand.
GGTGGTTGATTGCATTACTATGATTGCTTCTAGGTCTTGCATACATCTTCTATGCTCAATGTGGTTTATGGCTATCCTATTTACCTGGATCAACAGTAAGATTGCTCCTTTATGATGAGCAAAGACAAAATTTCTGCAACCCTCACAAAGCAGAGAGCCTTTTGGTTGGGGGATACCTTTTTTTTTTTTTGTCCCTTTTTTTCTATTGGGAGGGCCAAGGAACTGTGGAGTGATGGAGGTAGGAGTTGAACCGCATTGCCTCTTTGTGGCTTCTGTTTTCTATTATCTACACTTTTTGCCTTTGAAAGAATCTATCATGCATATTCAGAAAGAAAAACTTTTTTCCTCTCAAAGTTCCTCTAAAATGCTGCACAGTCTTGCATGCACACGGTTTTTGTGCTCCATGTGATGATGAATACTTTTCTAATGATATGTTGATGCATTCTTGAGCCGTTAGTCTAGTATCATTTACATTGTTTCTTGTGCCAGTGTAACAAAAAATTATACAGAATCCAATGATACTAATTACACATTGTGCTTCCAGGTTGCATCAAAAACTGAGTCAAAGAAAAATGTTGGGAATGCTATTCTCTATGAATGTGTTAGAACTATTATGAGCATTGAAGACAATGGTGGCTTACGGGTGCTTGCTATCAATATCTTGGGGAGATTTCTCTCAAATCGTGACAACAATATCAGGTTATCTAGCTTTCATTTTGCATTTGTCCCATTTTATTTGACTACTGGTTCTTGTTGTTGTTACGTGGTCATATATAAACATAGAATTCATGTTCACTGTTGCAGTACATTTTGTGCTAATGGAAACAGGTGCTTATTAAAGATTGGTTAGATTAATAATAAATTTCTTCAATTTCAATTTATTTTGGGCATTTGTTGATTGTAGAAGCTTGATTTAACATGTAAAGTTTGTGATCTGAGCTTCAAACAACTGTATGTAGAACAAAATCATCTGAAGCTCAGACATGAACTATCAAAGTTGCAACTTCAGATATTAGGACATGATGGAACATGACTAGAGGATTTAAATTTATAATATTTATTTTAAGTATTTTATAGCTGTGAAACTGGAAATCACAAAAAATTATTCTATATATTATTAGATACATGAGTGTTTCTTTGTGTTTCATTATGTGTCTCTATGCATGGACTTGTGCTGAAGTAAAAAAGAAAAAAAGGAAAATAGAAGAAAAATTAGATATGCTACGTGATGTGTCTGAGAAATGGCTTTGTGTGAGCATGGAGTGTCAGATAAGATTAATCGGGGCCACGAAATAAAGTATCCGACCATCCTGTAAAAGGTTGAGTAAAATTAGCATCCTCTAATTATTTGAAATGCCACTAGATACAAGGTAATGTCTATACAATGGATGAAATCCTTAGCTTTTGGCTTAGTTAGCTGAAGTGAGAATTTATATGATTACCAGAGTGTAATAATTATAGGTATGAACCTTGCATGCCTTGGCAAGTAACACATAATGGGGAATTTCATGAATTGATATTAATGCCTTTATATTATCTGTGTTTTCTTGTCACGACCCAAAATCGGGTCCGTGATCGGCACTAGGGTCCACCAACCCTAGTAAGCCTCACAACCAAACATACCAAAACTATACCAATTCCATCAGAATATAAAATACATAACCATCCACTCATACAAGCCAAAACCTTGTCTGAGGAAAATAAATGAGCAATCTAGAGTACAAAATGAAAACAACATGAAACATGCTCGTACATCTATCGAATTGGCAGGGATTGGCCTTGGCACCAAACTCTAGCTAGAAAACGGAAAATCAACCTGATCTAGAAAGATAATAAAGAGTGAGTCGCTAAACTCAGTGAGCAACAAATGGTACCTATTTTGGCCATGCTGGAATATCACCGCACATATAAAAAACATACATATATATACATAGTGAGCAGTTCAAGTACGTTAAAGCATAAATGTGGGATTAGCATCATATACAGTCATCATATCTCATAGCATAACGTATTATGCTGAGGCACCATAGCCTCGCACTGGACTCAGGGCACTCACCATTGGACGCTATAGATCACTGTCCTCCAATACAAGCCCCTGACATCCCAATCTCATCGTGATAGTGCACTTCATACCCGAGGCACTACAGTCTCATAATAGGCTCAGGGCACTCGCTGTTGGACACTACGTATCACCGTCCTCCAGTGTAAGCTGCTAACGTCCCAATCTCACCACACAATACAACTCCCCACATATTTACAGATAACATTTCATATATACACATATATAGTTCATATATTAACATATGAATGTCAAAATATATGATATCAAAGGTTCACTGTCATTTCAAAACATATCAATGCATGTCTTAGAGATTTCGCATATATCAAAATACAATATGCATCAAAACCAACATTCATGCTATAAATCACAGTTAGGAAACACTTGTATAGAAAAGTATCATCACTCACAGTACAAGGCTGAGTCAGAAACCTGAGTTACCCACAACGACTCAATGATCACTCAGCGTCTTCGCTGGTGTATCTATAATCACAATAGCACACAATCAAGACCAACACTTGAATCAACACAAGAAAGGACTTAGCTGCCCAAAACTGGGCTCTAAATCCACTCGGGAACCCTTGCACGCATCCCAAGGCTCATTTCCCATCACCTAGAACCCACATCCATTTCTCTTAAAAACTCTTAAACCATGATGAACCAGTCTCCAAAACCCTTGAACTGGCCTTAAACTTTCTTAAACGGCTTGAACCGGCCATGAACACCTCAGAACCAACCTGAATCGGTCTCAAATATCCCAGAACTGGACTGAATTGGCCTTCAAACTCTTAAGCTAAGCTAAACCACCATTTGCACACAAAACCGGCTTAAATAGTACTAAACCGGCCGGTTTTTTGATGAACCAAACTTCCTAGAGTTGTGAACCGGTCTAATCTTCCTAGAACCGGTCAAAGTTCCCACTGAACTGGCCCTAGAACTATTTTTGTCCTTAATCAGGAACCCTAGATACCTTATCCCAACCTTGGTTATCGTATTCCAATTTCATTATATTCTACCTCTGGGATAGCATATCCCAAAATCCATCTGTTGAGTTGACTCGCTAAGTCAACTCACTAATTTTGGCCATTGGGCCAAGTCAACCTATCGAGTTGACTTGCCTAGAACTCGGCCCAACCCAAACCGACCAAGCCCAAGCCCAACTCACTAGCCTAGCCCACTCGGCCCAGCCCAACCGACCAAGCCCAAGCCCAACTCACTAGCCCAGCCCACTCGGCCCAGCCTAACCGACCAAGCCCAAGCCCAACTCACTAGCCCAGCCCACTCGGCCCAGCCCAACCAAACCTAGCTCGGCTGCGTTGACTTGGTGAGCCAAGCCAACTCAGCATGGACCTAGATACCATCCAAGTCCATCTTCCTCACTGACAACCCGGCTCCCAACCCAGTTGCGGATTCATAGTACCCGAACCAAAAAAACCAAAATTACAAGATTTAAGGGCATACCTCGATCAATCAATGGCCAAGGCTTGTAGATATGAGCTAGGTGAACCAATCTACAGCTCTTAATCAAAGCAAAATTGATCAGAATAGCATCAAAAACCCAAAAAATCCACTTTGGGCACCGCGGACCAGTCAGCCGAAACAAGGCAAATTTCTCTCAAATTTTCACTCCAAACTTGAAATTTGTTGAAGGAAAACTTTCCTTGGCTTGCGTCGCACACAAATACCAACTTTTAAGCCAAAAAATAGCCGCCATAATCACGGTATGGCCTCCATAGTGTTCGGTCCATTGTTGGACAGAACTTGCAAGTTTTGTTCTCAATCTAGTCCCTCATTCTTAAATTTCTTTCAATTTTACCCCTTCGAAATTTAGATTAAGTCCTTGCCTCTTTTATTTCCTTCAATTTGACCCTCGACAGTTTCAATTTAACCCCAATCTTCCTGATTTCTCAAATTAGCCCCCCTAGCTTATAACTTCTTCAATTTCCCCCTTCCAGAATTACGATTTGACCCCAACTTCTTTTAATTTGAGCAATTAAGCCCTTAAACTTAATTATTAACCTAAATTAATTTTTTTTTAATAATTTAGGATCATTACATTTCTATGGACTCTTGGGAGCAAAGGTTACTTTGTATGGTTCTTTATGCATGGTCTTCAAATTGTTTTGATCTCTGTTTTGCTGTTGCAAAATATATTGTTATTTGATATAATCTGCATGTGCCTAGTGCCACTATGTTTTGTTCTGATATTCCATCCTAGATGCTTTACATGAAATCTGATGCAGTTGTTGTTCACATTTCCCATCAGATATGTTGCTTTGAACATGCTGATGAGAGCTATCAGCATCGATTCACAAGCAGTGCAGAGGCATCGGGCTACAATCTTGGAATGTGTAAAGGTACTTATGGGATGTTTTGGTTTCTATTTATGTTGTTTAATACTCAAAACGTATATGTTTTTGGTCTAGAGAGTTGGAACAGTTCAAATATCAGCCCCCCCCAACATCGTTTTTTTTTTTTTTTGGGGGGGGGGGGGGCGTGGTTGGTGGTGTATTGGAAGGAAAAATAGTCCTTACTTGTATGTTACTTTCTTGGTATTTATGGGATGTTGTTTTTAATCAAACATCACATGATTCTTTTGTGTTTGTTTAGTGCGTTGAGTGGGAGCATGAATAGCTCACATGAGTAGATTGGAACTTCTTCCTTCATTAGCATGGTAGGTTGAATCCTCAATAATTTGCATGACCTTGGATTGGCTGTTCTCTATTTTATTTTGAATGAGTTCATTTTTTCCCATAAAACTTGTTTTATTTATTGTAAAATTGAAAGTGGAAAGTCTTGAATCATTTGGTGATGAACTAAATAATACATTTCTAAAATTTGTTTTTCTAGATTCCTTGACTACCTGATCTTGCTAATTGGGAGTGACACCATTTGCACTCTATTGAATACTTACTATGCATATGTCCTTCCCCCTAGAGTTTTGATCTTCAAAGATTAATTTTGGGTTGTATGGTTCTATTCTTGTTTAGGCTGGATGTACTCCATATGTTGCCAGTTATGGACCTGATTCTTTAGACAATTGTTGCTGTACCTCTATTACTACATTAGCAAATTTGTGAGAATCTTGTACACTGGATAAAGTTGAAACCACATATCCATGCCACTGACATCACCGTTATTTGTAAATTTCTCATGCCTTGGATTTTTCTCATGGTATTATTGGAAATGAAGTTGGTTACTTTTTTTTTTCTTTATTCTTTTTGATTGTTATGAGTATTAAGGTTGTTAGAACTATTAGATAAAGGATATTTGGTCTTTGTTCACTTCATTCTTCTAATATAAATATATGAGGCTATCCCTGGTTGTGTAGCTTTCTGGTTTTATACTATCACTTGTTATCTTCTTCTTTTCTTTTCTTTTTTCCCATCACTTTCTCATAACACGGTATTAGAGTAAGCAAAAAGTTCCATGTTTAGTCTCACCACTTACCAATTTAAAGTTTCCATGGGTTGGAATAGTTATGAGTGCAAAATGTGGCCACATGTTATAGGGTGTGTTATGTGTTTAGTTAAGTTACCCTCTCTCTACAAGTTGGATCTTCTAGATGAGATGGTGGTCAAAATTTTCACATGGTATTGGAGCCAAAAGGTATGATGTTTGAGTCTTGCTACCTATTAGTTTGAAGTTTTCTATATTGACCTAGTTATGAGTAACACGTAATTAAGTTACCACTATCTATAAGGTTAAGTTTTTAGATGAGATGTTGATTAATAGTGGCTCAAAGCGTGGAACCCTAGCCAAGTCATCCTAAACCTAGCTTATACCAAAAATATAATAGGTAGTTACTGCTCTTTAGAAGCTTAAGCTTTCAAATGAGGTGGTGGTTAATGGTTTAACATAGCTTAAAGCATGCAACCCTAACTAGGCAATCCCAAACCCTAGCTTATGACAGAACAAAAATGTAATTACGAACAATGTCGCTACAGTAGCTTTTGAAAAATGTTGCTGTATTGTTTGTGGACAGTACAACTACATTATTTCTTGAGTATGCTTCTACAGTGGCTCTATGAACAACAATGAACAGTGCACCCATGATATGGGGAAAAATTGGACATTTGTCGTCTGGATTTTTTATGTCTTCAATTGTGTGCCTGTTTGCGTGAACTATTTTTTAGTAGTTTTTAGCTTTTAACTATTTTTTAGCAGTTTTGTTTGTTTGTGTTGCTACTTCTCACTCTACTTTTCTCTAAATTTTAGCTAAAAATAGCTCGAAGCAAAAGTACCTAAACTATGCTTCTTGTAACTAGTGACATAATTGTAAATAATTAAAATTTTTGTTAGACAAATATATCTTATTATAATCTTATTTTACTCTTAGCCAAATCAACAAAAATATTATTATACGTTATCTATTTTAATTAAATCAAAAATTAAATGAGAATTTAAGAATGAGTAAAAGTTATATTTTTAATTTGAAAGCAAAATTATATTAAAAAGGAGAATGTTAAGAATTAGATTTTAAAAATTATTAAAAACTTATATAAAGGTAATTATATAAATTATTAGAAAATATTAATAACTTATATAAATTATTAATAATTTATTTATTTTTTAATCTTAAAACTTTAAATTTTTATTTACAACCCAAGAAAATTTATTTTATGGCCATATATATCAACTTTTTAAAAGAATGGGTAATTTAGGCATTTTAACATAATAAGCAATTACTACTTTAGAAGCAGTGGCTTGTGCAAACAGGCCTTGTGTTTACTTTGTTGATGAAGAAATGTAGTAAGAATGGACAATCAAGAGCAGAGTTTTTATGCAAGACTTTACAGTAAGGGCATCTAGGTTTTTCCTATTCTTGCTTCATTGCGTTACTTACAAATCAATGGAGGAAGATCAAGAAAGGAATTTGGATGTAAGATTTCAGAGCATTTGGATTTTCCTGTCTTGCTTCATTGCATTTTTGCTGTTGATGAATTGATGAAGGAAGATCAAAATAGAAGTCTTTGTGCAGATACGCAGGAAGAGCCCTCCTCTTGTGCATGGTTTGCATGTTGCATGATCCCCCTAAAAATGTGATTTTGTTTTTACATTTTGTGATGACCAATTGATTGGTGTGGCCTCATCTCATCCTTTGATTTATTAGCAGACTGGTGTGGCTTAAATCTGTAGAGAGGACAGGACCTCTCCAGTTGATTTCAAACAAAATGTGATTTTTCTTTTTTGGTAATGCTCAATGGATTGATGTGGCCTCATCTCATCCTTTGATTTATTAGTAGACTGGTGTGGCTTAAATCTGCAGAGAGGACAGAACCTCTCCAGTTCCTGTGAGAACTGGAGAGTATCCTGATCAGAGGGAGAAAATAATTAATCTAGATTGAGATAATAGAGGAAGAGATGCTACATCGTGGTTTAATTGCAATTGTAACTTTTGATATAGCAGAGATGCAAACAAGATTCAAGTTGGTTGCCTCTCATTTAACAAACCAAAATTGTAAATTATGATTTTGAACAATGTTCACTGTGGAGTTATGGCCATAAATATATTTGATGCATTTATCTTGTCTTTTTCTGGTATACTATTTTTAAGTTGAAGGATACCTTATGACAAACAAATCAACAAGCTTATGCCTGGATTATTGATTTTCAGGATTTAGATCCTTCTATTCGTAAAAGGGCTCTTGAACTTGTATATCTTCTTGTAAATGAAACCAATGCAAAATCTTTGACAAAAGAGCTCATCGGATATCTGAGAGTAAGTGATCAGGAGTTCAAAGGAGATCTTACTGCTAAAATTTTCTCCATTGTTGAAAAGTAAGTAAAATGTCTATTTCATTGCAAGCAAAAGCATTGCAATATGATTGGCTGAAAAAGAAAAATTATTTGATAATATTTATACTTACCTTTTAACTCATGTTTAAAGTTTAACTCGTTTCCATTTTCTGCTATAGGTTTGCTACTGAAAAAATTTGGTATATTGATCAGATGCTAATGGTTCTTTCTGAGGTATGCATGAAAGCCTGTTTGTCCTATATGTTGATTTAAGCTGTATGTTTGGGAGCCATCTTTACACTTCCTTCTATTTATTTTTTGCTATTTGATCACCTCCTTACTGGCACAGGATCTAGTTGGGAAGGATTGTGTTGACACTTATTATATATAATCTGAGATGAGTAAAATCGTTGTGTTCATAAAAAAAGTGGGGTTGTATTGTTGTTTTTCCAATATATTCTCATTCTTCAGTCATTAAAGGTCTAATTATGCCAGTAGCTTTATGAAATACTGCTGGAATTTTTAGCAAAGACAGCATCTATTTATTATTTTGATGGTGTTCTCTTGCTGTGATTGAGGAAATTGTAGATTTAATAGTTTAAGGAGACACTGATTTGCTAGTATATGATGATGTCTACAATTGCTAATGATCATCTTAGCCGGAACTGTATGTGTCATTTTCCAGTTTTTTTTGTTTGTTTCTCTATCTTTGTTCACATTGTACCTGCAGATATATAGCTTGATCGCATTTGTCACTTTCCTATATGATGACAAGTCACCAGTTGCCGTGAAAAAGTGTCCCCATGAAATTCCTCTTCTACAAAGCAAAAAAAATTAAAGTCTTCCTTTATTTTTCATCCATGTAAATAACAATTGCTAAGTGTATGAAAAATTACTAACCATTATATTGCTTAGTAGGCAGGAAACTTTGTGAAGGATGACGTATGGCATTCCCTTATTGTGGTGATAAGCAATGCATCTGACTTACATGGATATACAGTACGGTCTCTATATAGAGCAATCCAAACATCAGCTGAACAGGTATTCACAAACCTTTTCTTTTCCATTATAAGAGTTTGGTATGCAATTTCGATAAGAGTAAATAAGTGGGAACTTATTTTGGTATCTTATCAGGAAAGTCTTGTTCAAGTGGCGGTTTGGTGCATAGGAGAATATGGTGAAATGCTGGTTGATAATGTTGGAATGCTTGATATAGAGGAACCAAGAACCGTAAGTTTGCTTTGCAAAATTTTCATGATTTAGATCTTGAAATGGTTCTTGAATAATTTAAGATTAAATGCTCTATAACTATTTGGCAACACAAATGCTCTGCTCGAAGTTCAACATTATAATTTTCTGTGGTACATTACTTAGAGTTTGATTAGAATTTCTCGATGACTAAGAAGTTGAATTAATATGGTCTAAGATGTTTTATATGATTGGACAATTCAGAGAAGGTTTCAGTAACTGATTAGCATGTTTCATAAAAACTCTCCTCCCTCTCAATCCCTGAGTCATGGGGCTCCTTGCTTTGAGAGGGTTGTGGGAGGGTGGTAGAATGTAAGCAGTCTCACTGGTGCATTTGTAGAAGCTGTTTCTTGTGGCATTCTGCTCACAATGGACCAACTTGCCCTTCATCCGAGGATTGGTTTCTTTTGCTTAGTTATGTCTGATGATGCCAAGTAAATAAAAATCATTGCCTTGTTGATCAGAGACAAAATATAGCATAATCAACATACAAATGTGATGGCTACTAAAATAATTTGTTAATCCTTTGGATTTATGAACCAAAATTCAGTTGAGGTCTTTCACAGAATTGAGATGTATGTACTTAGAATATGTGGTACAATTTACTCTGCAATGTTGTTCAATTCCGATCTTTTTTCCTTGTATTTGTTGATCGTACTTAAGATCTAGTTGATGATTGGAAAAGAAAAAGAACATCTTAACCTTTGGTTATTTGTGTCTTCCCATAACAACTTATTTCTTTTGGTCTTCAATTTCTTTTTGGACTTCCACTTTCATATTTCACTTTAGAATTTTAGACGTGAATTTTTGTTGATCTCTACTTAAAGGACCAATTAGATAGACTAATCTTAGGCAAGATGCAAATGTTAGTATGTCCATCTTGTAGGATTACGAACATTTTAAAAGGTTTCCTTGCTTAATATATCTTGAAGGCTTGAAGCTATGCAACCTGCTCTTTTGCATTATGAATGATTATACCTTTCATCTTGTTGCGGCAAAAGCAAATAATCCGAGAATAATCACACCAAAATGAACATGTCGTACATCAGTCAATGTTTTAACTGTACTGCTGTAGCTTAAGTCGAATTGTCCCTATATATGCAATCTTGCTGGGTGCAACATTAGCCATTGTTTTTTCCTATATCAACACACTGATTTGCGGAGAAAACATCCTGCTTGGGACACACATGATAAGAACAAGAATCAAAAACCAACCATTACTTGTAGTAACTAATAGAACTGAATTAGCCTCTAAGCTGTTATCCTGCAACCCTACGTGTCAATAAGGCATACATCTTTATTTTCTGTAAATTAAAACTGGTGTGTTTTGGATAATTTCTCAATGTCATGTTTTGCAAACCTCCAAATACACCTACAATTCATAAATATTCTACTGGAATAATAAAAATAATAGAAAATTGAGCCTGAAACTGAGGTCTGGATCTGAAAAATCAAGTCTGGAATTGCAAATATATCTGGAAATGAGCTGGACTGGCCCTGAAGTGAAACAAACCAGAATCTGAACTGGACCGTTTTTGGGCTGAACCAGATCTAAACTAAACCTGACTGGGTTAATTGAATCTAGGCTGGACTACAATGGACCAGTTCAAACTTATAATGAGCTGGGAAGAGAAAAACTTGTAATGAGGTAGGAAAGAGAGAGAGAAAGAGAGAGAGAAAGAGAAAAAAAAATAAAAAAAAAGAAGGAAAAAGAGATCTTGCTAGAGCTGTAATCTGATTAGGTCCAGCAAACACACACATATATATAGGCAAATCGTATATACAAAAGGAGGAACATGAAAGTCCAAAAATACCCTTAAGTCATAATACTTCCCATCAACTTGGAGTATAGGAATTAGTTAAGTCCAGCTTGTTACAAGTATACTCTATCCTACTTTCTTGAATGCCCTTGGCAAAAAATATCCGCTAGTTGTTCTCCAATCCAATTGAACTTGGTGAAAATGGGTTGTTGTTGAATCTTTTTTAGGGATAAAATAACAATCCACCTCTATATGTTTAGTCCTCCTATGAAATACTGAACCAATATGTATAGTAGCGTCATTATCACACCAAACTTGCATGGCATGTGATTGCTCCAGGCCCAACTCATGAAGTAGAAGATGTACCCACAAGTTCACACATGAGCTGAGCTATAGCATGGTATTCAGAGTCTACACTCTGACTAAGCCACAACATATTCACTTTTTATTCCTCAAAGAGACTAAATTCCTCTCACAAACACACAATACCCTGGAATTTACCAGGAAACAACTTGAAATACTGCCTAATCTGCATCAATGAACTCCTCTAGTCCTTGGTGACCATGATCTCCATATATTATGCCCTGTCCAGGGGCTCCCTCGAGGTACTGTAAAATATGTAACACAACATCCCAGTGCAATGTCCTTCGGGAGGATGTTAACTAACTAATCACACATTAAAAATGCAATGTTATCATAGGTTGTAGTCCGATCCTCAAGTCATCTGAGTCTTTCTTCTGAAATTTGGCCTGAAGAAATGTCTGTCGATAAAAAATGTGCAATATTCTCTTGGAAACGTGTTTAGGGATCAGAAATATGAGAAGAAAAGACTACATATTATTAAAGGCCGTGACTGAAATAAACTTTTTTTAGAATCTATGACTCTGTAAATTTGCTCCCATTAGCAGATTCCAGAGCATATGGACTACCACATTGCATTTCTTATTTTCAATTATAGATTTTATGGGTGATATTCAGCATGATAGTGCTTTTTTCTTTTGTTTCTTGGGTATCATAAGCTTGAACCTCAGAACCAACCTCTTTTCATATATGGGGTATGCTCCATATGTCTGACTCTCAAGTATTGTATTGTAGTCTGAGGAGTCTTGTACAATAGGTGACAGTTCTCTGTTGGAGTTTCACAATTAACTGACTACAGCTGACTGCTTTTCATTTATTTTAGGCATGAGTTTTGTTTTGTTTACTGAGACACTGATTGGCGTTTAAGCATAATGGACAATTGAGTACTATAAAATGAACACATATGTATATGTGACAATCTGGACATTTTACATTACTGCTGCCATGTCATTGTGTTCATAAATTGGAATACTGGCTGGGAGAGCGTGACGAATGGACAAAGTTTCATCTAAAACTTTGTTCCTAGTTACTACATGCTGTCTGCTTTTTTTTTCTTTTCTTTTTCAATTCATTTCCTATTCTTCCCTTCTCAATTTTGGGTTTCTTTTTTTGTTGAAGGAAGCTGGGTCTATCTTAATCAACCTTGTAACTCTAACACTGTTGAAAATGTAAAAGAAGGAAAATTTGAAATGTTCGAGATAATATGGCTTATGCTGCTTATGTAACTTGGCATACCAAGCTAATTTTCTATTTCACTTTCGCATGCTGGTTTATTGAGAAGTAACCCTCTCTAGGTGGGATTGTTAATGTAGATAGTTTAGGTTGATGCAACTTGTTGACTTTTACCTAATTGTGATGCAAAAAATATATTAGAGCTTTTATAAAGAATAGGTCCTTCTGATTCTTTTACAAATAATGGGAGCTTTTCTGTCATCTTCTTTTGTATCCCCAATATATTTGTTTATGGTTAGTGTTGGTGATGAAGCAGATGTTAAGGCCTCATATTCAGTGTTTGTCTTCCTTGCAGTTATTGTTTGCACCATGTATCCTACATTGCATGCTATTTTTTGTTCCTATCTGTTTCCTTTTTTATGATGATTTGTTATTTCATTTAAATCTTATGCCTCGTTCACCAATTCTCTGGTTATTTGATGGAATGGAAGACTTGAAATAAGGATTAGTGGAAATTGCATGAGGATTAAGTCCTTAACAGACAAGTGTGTGTGTGTGTGTGTGTATATCCAGTTTAAAGAACTACATAAAAAAGGTAATAAATCAAATCTCTAGTTATAAGAAAGAAATCAACTAGCCTAAGTTTGAAAATATTATCTACATGATCCCTAATTATAGAAATGGAATATCACACAATCTCAATCCTTCCCATCAAGATGGAGTATATAAGTCATATGCATTAATCTTCCCACAAATATAGTGACTTCTTGAACTTCAAAGAGACTTTGTTAAGATATGAGCTAATTGATCACTTGAATTGACAAACTTAGTAACGATTTCCTTTTAAAACATTTTTTCTTGGACAAAATGACGATAAATATTTATATGTTTAGTCCTATTATGAAAAACAGAATTTGAAGTTATGTGTAAGGTAGTTTGATTACCACAATACAGCTTTATCTATTTAACACTTTCAAACTTCTATTCTTGAAGCAACTGTTTTAACCATATTAGTTTGCAAGTAGCTACTACTATAGATCGATATTCAGCTTCTGCACTAGATTCTGTAACTGTATTCTACTACTTGTTTTTCCAAGATACAAAATTACTGTCAAGTAATATACAATATCTTGAAGTAGACCATTGATCAACAGGTGAATCAGCTTAGTTTGCATTAGAATACCTTACAATTTGAGTATTTTCTTTGTCTTCATACAACAACCCTTGTTCCTCAAAATTCGAACAACCACATTCCAAAGATCACTTTCTCTGGATTGCATAAACTAATTTTCTACACTTGCTAGAAAGGACATATCAGGTTTAGTCATAGTGAGACAATTTACTTTCCCAACAAGCCTCTGGTACTTGTCCGGACTTGGATAAGGCTATCCTTGATCTGATAATAATTTGATATTTAAATTCACAAGACTATCAACAGGTTTATACAGTTCTACATACCAATCTCCTCTAATATATCTAAAGCATGCTTCTTTTGTGAAATAGCAATAGCACTCCTAGATTGATTCACTTAAATACCGATAAATATATAAGTCTCCACAAGTCCTTAGTCTAAAAGTAATTAAATAGATGTTCCTTTATCTAAGTTATTTTCTCATGATCATAACTAATAATGATTGTATCATCCACATAAACTATTACATAAACACACTGATCAAATGAAGAATGTGGGTGGTTAGCTTTATTCTGTGTCATACCAAAGGCTTGAACAATAACATTGAACTTCTCAGACCAAGCTTGGGAAACTGTTTTAGCCCATAAAGACATCATTGTGATTAACAAACCAATCATGACCCCTATGAGCAAATAAACTAGGTAGTTACTCCGTGCATATATATATATATATATATTTTAGATCACAATGAAGAAAGCCATTTTCAATGTCTAGTTGAGTTGATATAATGATCAATGACTAATAGTTGTCATGGTGAGAAATAATCAAACTAAGAAATTTTAGTTACAGAAGAAAAGTTCACTGTTGTTGTAATGACCCGAGTAATACTGGCTCTAGCAACTTGTTGAGCCTAAATCACTGGCCCAAAATACTTAAACCCAAGTTGTTCAGTAGTAGTCTCTAGTCTCTTATAAGCCTAGGATCTCTCTCATATTTTGTCGATGTGGAATTTGTCTAAGGGTGTTACACACGCTCTCCTTTTAGGATGTCACATATACACCTCCCTTCTTTGGGATTCAGCGAGGACTCTCCCTTTGGGGTTTTGTAACGACCCGAAAATTACTGGCCCTAGCAACTTGTTGAGCCTGAACCACTAGCTCAAAATGCTTAAGCACAAGTTGTTCAGTAGTAGTTTCTAGTCTCTTGTAAGCCCAAGATCTCTCCCGTGTTTTGTCGATGTAGGATTTGCCTAAGGGTGTCACACACAGTCTCCCTTTGGAATGTCACATATACACCCCCCTATTTGGGACTCAGTAAGGACTCTCCCTTTGGGGTGTCACACACACCCCCCCTTTGGGACTCAGCGTCTTTGCTGAGGTTTGCCCTACCATCGTTCAAGGTTGCACGCGGAGTGATTCTGATACCATTTGTAACGACCCGAGTACTACTAGCCCTAGCAACTTGTTGAGCCTAAACCACTGGGCCAAAATGCTTAAACCCAAGTTGTTTAGTAGTGGTCTCTAGTCTCTTACAAGCCTAGGATCTCTCCCGTGTTTTGTCGATGTGGGATTTGGCTAACGGTATCACACACATTCTCCCTTTGGGATGTCATATACACCCCTGTCTTTGGGACTCAGTGAGGACTCTTCCTTTGGAGTGTCACAGTTGTTAATTTGTATTATGTATATTTTAGGTCTAGGTTCATTATATATAATATTTAGATAGGTCTTATCTTTTAATTAGGATCTATCTCTTTTATTTCTTAGAATTATCTCATTTTATTTCTTGAGCAATATAAATTCAGTATCTGTGGTGAATTTAACACACATGTTCATTTTAGGTCTCGTCTTTGTTTATTTTCAACATAATATCAAAGCAAGGAACAGAAAAACCCTAATCCTAGGTCTAATCTAATCCCTAACCCTAACCATCATCACTGTGCATCCCCTTCTAGTCAGTCAAATCCTAGACCATACAGGTGCATTAATGGTCACACTTGGGATGGGGTTGTTCAAACCACTTCAAACCATTCTAGTAAGTCCCATACCAAATGCAACCACTTCAAGTTTCCTCCACCTTCTTGGCCTCTCCAAGTCTACCATTGCCGACCACTTCCACCTCCTGAGCTCCTAACTCCTCTTGATATTGATGAGGTCCTTATAGACTCTTCTCTAACACCAATTTCCTTACTAACTCCTGATTCGTCTACTAAGCCTAACCTTCCCATTATTCTTAAAAAGGTTATATGGTCTACTTGTAACCCTTCTCCTCATTATATTATTTTGAGTTATTACCATTTGTCATCTTTACATTATACTTGTCTATCCTCCCTATTTTTTGTGTCTATGCCTAAATCTCTAGGTGAAACCTTATCCCATCTTGAGCGGAGACAAGTTATACTAGATAAAATGTGTGCATGGTTTGTTGTCTTCACATGTCTTTGTATGGCTTTAAGTAGTCTCCTCGAGCTTACTTTGGTAGGTTAGGTACTGTTGTCTAACAATTTGGTATGATTCAGAGCGAAGCTAATCACTTCGTGTTCATTGCCACACTGTCCAAGGGTGCATTTGTTTGATTGTGTATGTTAACGATATTATTATGAGTGGCAGTAATCATCATGGCATAATTTAGGTAAAAGGGCATCTTTATCATCATTTTTAGATCAAAGATCTTAGTAAGCTCTGTATTTCTTGGGAATTGAGGGGCATTGTCTAAGGATAATATAGTTATCTTACAAAAAAAGTATGCTATGGACATCCTTGAGAAAACATGATTATTGAATGCAAAGCCTACTTACACTCCTATAGATCTAAATGTCAAACTTTTACCAAATTAAGGGAGCCTTTACTAGATCAAGGAAGATACAAGAGATTGGTCAGTCAGTTCTTAAATTCAACATGTGTGGATCATTGGAATGTGGTGAATCGTATTTTTAGGTATATTAAAGGAGTTCCAAGTAAATGTCTCATCTATGAAGATAAAGGTCACACTTAGATTGTTAGATATTCATATGGTAATTGGGCAAGTTTTCTTATTGATAGAAGATCTACTTCTGGTAATGTATATTCGTTAGGGATAATCTAATATATTGGAAGAGTAAAAAATAAAACGTGGTCAAAAGATAAAGTGTCGAAGTAGAATATTGAGCCATGATTTCAGCCACTTGCGAATCCATTTGGTTGAAACATCTTTGTAAAGAATTTCAATTTGGGGAGATTATGCAAATGATATTTATTTGTGATAATCAAGTAATATTGCATATCGCCTCTAACCTAGTATTTCATGAGATGACCAAATACATTGGGATAGATTGTCACTTATCAAGGAAAAGATTTAATCAGGACACTAAAGCATGCAAAAGCTAGTTTACATGTAATAATAAGGTTTGAGTAGTTTTAATGAGATATTAACTTTTTTCTTTTTGCTATTCTATTTTGTTGGGATGCATTGGGACGTGGATTGATGTAAGATACTATGAGAAGATATAAAGTGGAGAAGGTAGTTGAAAAATATTTTTTTGTATTGTCATTATGTAGTATCTTAATTATCTTTTCAAATTGAGTTTGAATTTTAATATAGAAGAATTTGAATATATAATATGACTCAAAATAATCTTTTATTTAAAATAACTAAATACAATGAGAAGAGTCATCAATAATGGTAATAAAATACCTAAAGCTTGAAGAAAGAGAAACTCTGCAGGATCCCAAATATAAGAATAAATAATGGAAAAAGGAGATCTAGAGGTTTGACTATGGACCCAACTTGAAAAGGAAGTGCGGACATACTTCCTAAATTGACACGACTAATAATTTAAATATTCCAATTTTGTAAGACTTAGGACCATTTTCTTGAGTTTGAACAAACTAGAATGACTTAGATGTTTGTGAAGAAAATAGGGGGACTCAGTAGTAGCGCAAATTATAAGTAGAGATGAGTTGAGATAGGACAGTTTATTGGATTCATGTCCCAGTCCAATCATTTGTCCCATATCATGGTTTTCTATAACAAAAGAATTAAAATCAAAGGTTGCTAAATAACTAAGAGAACAAGTAAATGTTCAAGCATGAATAAGACTAATTTTAATGACATAAATGCAGTAGGTGAGACATTAACATTGTCTCCAGCAGTGACTTTTGAATTATCTGCTAAAATGATAAATAAGGAAGAATTAAGTGTAAAAAGAGAAGTGAAAAGAGAAAGATTATATGATCGAAAGCATTGAAATCAAATAGCAAGGACATGAACTAGCACTAGAATGAGATATACAAACTAGATTGAGAAGTTGATATGTTGCTTGGTGCTTAGATATTTGGAAGGATATACACTCATGTCAATGGTTCATTTTCTTACTAGGGGATGGGAATTGGAGGTATAATTGCATTGTGCCAAATTGTGTTTTTCAACTTTTAATGAGAGCTTTGCAAGAAGAAATTGAAAACTAACAAACCAAGCTGAAAATCTGATTTTAAATAAAACTGATTGATGTAGTTTGGTTTGATTCAATTTGTTGGCCGTGGCAATTTCTTAATTTTTCCCTGTATAAACAACAGTGACAGTGGAGGATTGAGTTTGCTTAGCTACTTTTAACTGAGTATACTCATGGAACTTGATTTTTTGACATAAAAATGGTTTACTTTTGTGACAATATCTTAGACTTTTCTCCTCATCTCGACTAGATTCAGATTAAATAATATTGAAATTTTTTTTTTGAAAGCTATGAAAAGAGTAATAAGTGTCCTGAGTGTGGCTTATTCTTACATAACAAGAGCATTAGGGAGCATCTCTGCGATCACCTCCACCTACTTGGCCTACATGACTTTCAAGTCCGCCAAGTAATCTTGAAGTTGTCACCATAGCGGACACTTCAGTACATTCAAATTATCCGATGTGAAGTGTACGAGGAAAAAGCATATGTAACGGGAACATTGCTGATGGACTTTTCACATCAACTGAAGAGGACCCAAGTTGCTGTTGGGTTGAATAAAAGTTTTAGTCATGTCTGACATCATCCTTTTTGTGTTTCGAAAAGATTTCGTCAACCAGAGATGAAGCCAATGAAGTCAAAGCTGATGACGAGGTGTTTTTGAGCGTCGTCAACCAGGGACGATGCAAATGAACTAGAAGAATAAAGACGAAGGGTTTCTGAGAGGTTTCATTGACCAAAGATGAAACCAACAAAGGAGATGCATTGACCAGAGACGACAACGAGAGAGGACAAAGCAAATGAAGTTGTTGGTCAGAGACGATAGCGAGAATGATGGAAATTGAAAACACTTAATTGTATTCCACACCTTTGAATTGTTTACATAAAGTCCTATTTATAGGAAAACTAATCCTAATAAATCCCTAATAAATCTCTAAAGATAATTACTTAATAAAAATCAAATCCTAGTTTAGAATAATTACAAATAATTAACATAATTATCTTAACACCCTTCCTTAAACTAATAACTACGGAAGTCAGTTTAAAGAGATGCTCTTAGCTGAAATAATTCCAAGTTTTGATCTATGCTTCACGAACACATCTTGTTTGAGAGGTTTGGTCATAATGTCTGTAACTTATTTACTACTTGGACAAAACACAGGTTGATCACACCATTATTACGCTGTCCTGCAGAAAGTGATAACGAATATTTATTTGTTTGCTTCTCCCATATGATACTAGATTCTTGGAAATCTTGATTGTTGAAGCATTGTCACAAAAGATAGTAGTTAGTCCCACTTGCTTGCTTTGAAGCGTTTTCAACACTTCCTTAACCAGATAACTTGACAGAACATGTTGTTGCAGCAAACATACTCTGTTTTTATAGAAGATAAAGTAACTATCTGTTATTTTTTTGATGACCAAGAGATTGCTCCAGAACTTATCATGAATACAAAACCTGATTTACTCTTTCTGTTATCAGTGCCTCTAGCATAATCATTATCTGTAAAGCCAAGAAGCAAATCTTCATTATCTCCTTTTTGATAAAGGATTCCAAAGTCAACTGTGCCTTTCAAGTATCGGATAATCCTCTTGACAGCTAAGAAATGATTTTCAGTTGGACTTTCCATATACCGACTTATTAAACTGACATTGTATATAATGTCAGGTCTTGATGCAGTTAGGTACATTAAACATCCAACCATCTATTTGTAGAGTGTGAGATTTATCTTTTTCCTTTCATCATCTCTTTTCAGTTTGAGACTATATTCAGTGGGTGTGCTGACAGGATTGCAATCCTTCATCTGAAATCTATCCAAAATCTCAAGAACATATTTTCTCTGTGAAATAAAGATTCCAAGAGATGACTGAGAAACCTCAATGCTAAGAAAGTAATGCATCAAATCTAGGTCTGACATTTCAAATTTTGACATCATATTCTTTCTGAATTTAGCAAGCATACATTTGTCATTTTCAGTGTAGATGAGGTCATCAACGTACAAACATACCATAAGCATACTTCCATTGGCACAAGTCTTTGTGAAGAGAGTATGTTCATAAGGGCACTTCTGGAAACCTTATCGGGCAAAATAAACTTTAATACGACTATACCAAGCCTGTGGGGCTTGTTTTAAGCCACATAGAGCTTTTCTAAATTTGTAGACTTTATGCTCATTGCTATGTTGGCATATCCAAGAGGTTGATCAACATATACCTCTTATTGTAGATCTCCATGCAGGAAAGCTGATTTCACATCCAATTAATAGATAGGCCATGATTTCTGGGCAGTCATAGATAACACCAATCAGATAGTGTCAAGGTGAGGAACTGGGACAAACACTACTTTATAGTCAACTCCGTATTCTTGCTTGTACCCTTTTACTACAAGTTGGGCCTTGTGCTTATTGATGCTGCCATCCTTATTTAATTTGGTTTTGTAAACCTATTTGACTTCAATGGCTTTTTGCCTTTTGAAAGGTCCACCAAGTCCCAAGTGTTATTCTTTTCAATGGCCTTGATCTCTTCATCCATTGCTTTTTGCCATTTGGATTCTTAGTAGCTTCTTCAAATCTGATAGGATCACAATCTGCAAATAAGGCAAAGTGAGTAATATCATCATCAAATAATCCCTCACCTGTTACATAGTCTTGCATCCAGTTAAGTTTTCTTTGTAGGACGTTGTTGAGACTCTTTTGTAGGATCAATCTGATGGTATGTTTGCCAGAAGCGTGAAATGTTTGAGATGAAGATGAGTCTGTGTCTTTCTCATCAAACTGACCTGTATAGACTACTACTTAGAAGTATCATTACTCTAATTCTAAGTGCTTCCCTCATCAAAGACAACGTCCCTGCTGATTACAATCCTTTTAGTAACTGGATTGTAAAGCTTGTAGGTTTTGGAAACTTCACTTATCCCTAAAAAGACACTTTTCACTTTTGTCATCTAATTTTTCCTTTTCTGATCAGGAACATGTGCATATGCGATGCACTCAAAGATTCTGAAATGGTCAATAGATGGCTTTCTCTCACTCCATGCTTGTTCTGGTGTCATGTTGAGAACAGAAAAAAGTAGGGCTCCTATTCAACACATGAACACTCCAGTTGACTGCTTCAGGTCAGAAGGTTTTCTGGATCCTTCCTTTGGTTATCATGCTACGAACCATGTTGAGAATGGTTCTATTCTTCCTTCAGAGACTCCATATTCGTTGGGGTGAATAGGCTGCAGTAAATTTCCTTCGAATGCCTTGGTTGACATAGAAGGCATCGAACTCCTTGGATAATATTCTCCACCTTGGTTGGTCCTTAGAGTTTTGATGGATCTCCTTGTCTCATTCTCCACTTGTGCCTTGAAACTTTTGAATATTCCAAAAGCTTCTGACTTTTCTTTGTAAAAAATAAACCCAAGTTTTTCGAGAATAATCATCAGTGAAAGTAATGAAATAACGGTTACCACCGTTGGAAGTTGGAGTGATAGGGCCACAGATGTCAGAATGGATCAACTCAAGCACTTTGTTTGCTCTCCATGACTTTCCTTGAGGGAACTGAGAGCGAGATTGTTTGCCAACAATACAGTCTTCACAAACTTGTGAAGGAGCTATTATCTGAGGAAGACTTTTAAACCATATTCTTCTGTTGGAGAGTTCATCAATCCTCCAAAGTTCAGGTGCCCATATCGGTAATGCCAAAGCCAAGACGGATTCTTGATTTCGGTCAAGAAACAAGAAGAAGCATGTTGAAGTTTTAAGGGAATAACCTATTTGTGCTCATTGAATGACAGCAATGGCTCCTCTTTTCGGATCGTATATCTCACATTATTCTTTCTGAATGGTTATTACGTAACCCTTCTCTTGCAGTTGTCCAACGCCAACAAGTTACTTTTCAGATTTAGAACATAGAAGACGTTGGAGAATGTTTCTACAAAGCCATTCTTGGTGCAGATGTTAATATCACAGTTTCCCAGTACCTCAACTACAGCACTATCACCAAAACGAACAGTTGATTGAAAACTTTCATTTAAATTTGAGAAAAGTGACTTACTTCCGCACATGTGATTGCTACATCTCGTGTCCACATACCAAACATCTGATTCGGATGGATTTGTGATGTGGATGACCATTAGAATAGTCTCAACATCATGCTGCTGTTTCTGTTGTTTTGCAAAGTTTTTTTTCTCCCATCTTTCTTTTTTATTAGGTAGTTTGGTGTAGCAATTATAACTGTAGTGCGTCGAATTTGTGATATCTATACCTTCGACCTTAGATTTGTTATGCCGTCCTCTACCTTTGCCTTGGTTGTTGTTGGCTTTGAGATGATGTTCCTTATTTATCTCAGTCTCTAGAACCTCGTCCTTCTCTTCCCTCTACCTCTTCCTCTTCTTCTTTCCCGGCCTCTTCCTCTAGAGTTCGAGGATCGAGTAGAAGTATAGGCTTTAAGGGCTTACTCCTCCTTAGTTGAACTTCGGTTCAACTTTTGTTCGTGCACCAAGAGGGAGCTTTGGAGTTCATCAACTGAAAGTACATTAAGATCTTTAAATTCCTCAATAGAACAAACAATAAAATCATACCTCAGTGTTAGGGAGCGCAGGATTTTTTCAACAATGGTGATGTCATCCATCTTTTGTCCTTGAAACCGCATCTTGCGGACAATCTCTGTGGTTCGGGAAAATAACTCGTAATGGACTCACTGTCTTTCATTTCGAGAATCTCAAAATCTCGTCTTAAGGCCTAAAGCTGTGGATGCTTCACCTTTGATGAGCTTTGATATTTCTTTTTCATGGAGTCCCATATGTCTTTAGAAGTTTTCTTGTTGACTATGGTCCTCCAAAATTGTTCGATCTATTGCCTGGAAAAAGTAGTTTTTGGCTTTCAGATCTTTAGCTTTAAACTCTCCAATTCTGTTTTTTAGACGGTTTTTAACACTGTTGGAGTTGATGGTTCAGCCCCTCATTTGGTTTTGGGTTGAAGGTTCTGCAGTACCTTCGCTATCACCTGCTAATATTATTTGGATCTCAAAAAAATTCTCCATCAACATGCTTCAATGGTCATAACGACTATCAAATCGAGGAATAACGGGTTGAACAAATCTGTTGAGGCCATTGGAAGTGTCACGCCCCAATTTGAGAGCGTGACCGGCACCATGATGGCGTACCAACCCTGGTGAAGCCTTAACCAGAACGAAGTAGATAAAACATTTTATCAGAAAACTACTAATATACATAACAAGACACAGACATCTGAACTATACAGAGAGCATATAAAATACAAAAAGGTGAACACACACAAAAAATGCCGTACAATTGAGTCAGTGCAGTGGCGACGAAACTGACGCTGGAGCTACCACTGCCAATCAGAACTGGACTCTGGAAGGTGGGGAAAAAGGGGTCAGTATAAAACTCAGTGAATGACAATACTACTCTAAACATGCTGGGGACAGGAACCATAGTCATTTAAAAACACACGTGTCGTTTCCAAGTAATAACATAGTTACAAAAATCAAATTTGCCTCAGATAACACATGTAGTTTACATATGCATAATCAGAATCAGAAAACAGAAATCTGTCGGAGTATTAGAACGTATCACATAACGCATATCAGAACCAGAGCCACATATGGATCTAGGGCACTCTCCGCACGCTACGGCGACCCACTGTCTGCCGGCTGAGCCTCTAGCATCCTCTATCAAAATTAAAGTCATAGGTGGACCCAGGGCACTCCCGCATGCTACGGTGGCCAACCATACGACGGTAGAGCCCCTGGCATCCCATATCAGAATCAGAGTCACAGATGGACCTAGGGCACTTCCCGCACGCTACAGTGGCCAACCGTCC